>JAOUZG010004491.1:5922331-5943339 GCA_026289955.1 Argiope argentata | reverse complement strand
TCTAAAGTTCTTAAAATGACCATTCTTTATTTCATAATCACGTTTTGATTTCGTCTTTCTATGCCTAAAACTTTCCAGGAATCTACGCTCTTAAGCGAGATATCTTTATCCGTAATCATAGGATCATCTGAAATATCTTCCACTAACTTTTGATTGATCTCTCCTCATTTCATTAAATTATTTTAACTTCTTCGTCCGTTTCAAATTTTCTTGGAATCAATGCCCTTCAGCGCGAAATGTTCACCAATAATCATGACTTGGAATCGTCTAAAGTATCTTCTACGAACTTTAAAATTATCTACGCCCCTAGGCATAGAGCTTAGCGAAGCTTGTCCATGGAATGTGCCATTAATAAGAAGAAGAACAAAAAATTTACAATATGAATTATCAACGTAATACATTAATTTAATGTTGCAAATGTAGCAAATAAACCTTACTTATGTTTATAATATGTAGCACATTTACACTAAACTGTAATATATCTGTAATTTTAAAACCCATCGATTGTTTCAGTTAAATGTCTAATCTTTTCTTTCCATCCCAATATAGCCTTTCAAAATATTATTTTAGTTCTTCATCATTTTGGGGGTTAGATCTTCATCATGTTTCCTCTTAATCACGTGGCCCTGGTGCATAGCATCCGGCGCACCCCCCCCCCCCAGATGGCTGCCCCTGTACCCACCACATTCAAATGTAAAAAAAATAAGAAACGATATAATTTACCCATCAAAAGAATAGCGAAATTTTTTTCTTCCATACATGATTTATTGTCTAAGGTTTTCAACGGATTTCAGAATCAAAACAAGTGGAACTAGATGTAGACAACTGGCAACGATATGCATTTAAGGGTTAAATTTAAATATTTGCATTCTTTATCCCTATTCGTTTTGAATCTTCGATTTCTGAAACAACTTTTAAATTTCGCATTTAAAAAAATCAGGAATAACACCACTTAAAAATTTATCAATAATAAGAACCAACAATTAAAAGAAAATAAGTTTTGAACAGAACGTTGCCCGCATTTTAAGTAGCCGACTTTTCTCTACGAACGCGTAATATTTCTCGACAGAAATGATATAAAGCCAGACAAATTCAATCATAAAAATCTATCTTACAATACAACTTTTCTCATGCCATCAAATATTCCCATTTCACAGAATACAGAATTCTGTTGGCGCATTCGGTCACGAAAATACTTGTCCACATCTTATTGATATGTGAATTTTTCATTGGAGTAGGATTAGATTTTTTTAAAAAAAGATATACTACTGCAAGAAAAGATTTTTCGCATCTCTTATAAAAATATAAAATACAGTTGTTGTTGTTGTTTCGAGCCATGAAACATTATTGATGTTAAATTTAGGAATTTTAGTTAAATTTATAAATTTAGAATGCTAAGCATAGAACTGAAAATGCCTCATGCACGTTACAGATACACTTACCAACAAGGAATCCAGCATTAATTTTCCGATATTTTTAAAGTCATTAAAGAAAATGATATAATAAAATGTTCCAGGCGCTCCAAATTTATTCGTAAGCGCTCCAATCTTTATTATTACTTACTATAACCCTTATTGAACAAAAGTTGGAATTAATCTTGAAATATGAGTACGAAATATCAAAATTTACCAATATAATAACTTAAAACTACTGATTTTTTAAAAAAAAGGTTAAGAACTTTTGAGTTATCACATTGGTTAATTTCGATAACTTGTATTTAAACGTCAAGATTAATATTATATTATATTAATCCCGCTAACTTATAAATATATTAATATAATGCTTTAAAATTTTGTGTGTTATCTCCTATAGTGTTACTCTTCATGTCATAAAATTTCAAATTGCTGTGAAAATTACAAAAAGTTATTTTAAACGTCCCTGGTCGCCTTAAATGAGCTAAATATTTTAGAAACATTATTCAAACCTTTACTCATTTAAAATGTATGGATGTATTAAACAAGCAATTAAAAAGAATTCAAAAATAATTTTTAAAAAAATTAACTCAAATCAAAGGCGATTATTTAAAATTATGTTAACAAGAAATTCGTGAGGTTTTAGAGAAAAACAATCATGTTATCAAAGAATTCGAATTAACATAGTTCTCCGGTGATTATCTCGCTCTTTAATCTTAAATACAAAAAGTATTATTAGATTCAACCGACTTAAAAAAAAAAATTCTGAAGCTTCACGTCGAAAATAAGGAAACGTATTGTAAGCAAGCGTCAAAAAGATTAGCTCAACTTGCCAAAATCAGCAGTCTGCTAGTGCTATTTTCACGTACCGAAACTCAACATTTTCCGTCTTCACGTTTTTGCCCCTTAAAATGTAGTAAAAAAAAGTTTAAAAAGTTTTCTAAAACGTGTTTCATAATTACCATAAACGAGGATAATGACGTAAAAATGTTTTTTAAAAAATCTCATTAGCTTCTTCTCTCTTTCTCTTTTTTTATTAGTCGCTAGATTTCAGTTTTTAGTTACAAGAAGTTTCCGTAAAGAAGTTTAATCTGAAAAGAGGGTTAAAAAAATAAAAAAGAGGGTGTTTTTTTTTTCTTCCCTTGAGCACTGGGTCTTTTTAGATTAGTAACGAGTAACGATCACACTTGGAAAAAAAAAATCAAAACCTGTTATATAATAACTTTAAAAAAAATAAATTTAATTAGAAAACTCGTTACAATTAAAAGTGTTTGCTAATTATTAAAGAAATTAATATTATGTGTAAATAAGATAAAAATTAAAATAGATTAAAAGCTTTATGGATAATTTTAATGTTAATAACCAAGGAAAACAATTCAAATATAACAAAAACCTCTATCTTGATTTTGCATATAATTAATTAATTAATTAATACAGAAAACCAATTAATTTAATGTCATTAATTAAATAAGGTAAAAAATATAGTTAATAAATACGACAGATATGTGTACCCAATTTTAACTTTCCAACTCTTTGTAACAAACAGATTTTCTCTGAACAGATTTTACTCAAACAGAAATCTACAAATTTCATGTAAAGACTCAGGTATTTACGTATTAAACCGTCGACGCCAACGGTTTCGTAACTCTTTGGCGACGGATTCAAATTTGGCGATAAACCATCGACGCCAACAAAACCAACAAATTAGTGGACACCAGTTAAGGTTTGAACAACTTTTTTAAAATAATGGCTGGTTTTTTGGCATTATTGGCGGTTTAGCAACTCATTAGCGAAGCCTTCAAATTTGGCGATAAAGATCGAAGTCTAAAACGTAAGTACCAAGACCTATTTTAATCCATGTAGCTCCAAGTTTTTTAGGTTATCTTTGTCTTAGACAGAGAGACAGACATTTTCCAAAAATGTTTTTTTCGAACTCAGGGAATCTAAAACATGGAAATTCGTCAAATTTTGGAATTAGAATTTTTTTGTCAATGATTATTCTTTTTCTATACAATGTATATAAGAAAGAAAATTGTAATGAATAAATTTTTTACTGAATATAAAAAAATTAAAATTTCTATAAAAAAAACCCACATCTATCCTAAACTTATCTAAAACATTAAATACATGAAATTTTTTTTATCCAAATTATTTTCTCCTAAAATCAATTATAACAAAAGAGCAATATTCAAAAAATTTCTGCATATTCGAAATTTATCATTCATTTTCACTCAAAATTCTATTCCAACATTTTTATGCTGCTCCAAAAATTCTTGACCTTTTAAACATTTTCTATCATCATTTCGGTTTACCTAAAAGCTACAAACCTTTTTCGGGTTATTCAAATTGCCATCCTTTTATCAAGCAGTCCTCTATTCAGTCCTTTATCTATGGCGGACTTTGAACTAGCCTTTTTATCCCCCTGCAATTTAATGAGCTTCCAAAAGGCCCTCCATGCTGAGGAGATTTATAAATAGATTCTCCTATCTCTATCGTTCAATTTTGCTTCACTAGAACTAAATTCAGCTTAAAAAAAGCTTTAGATCGGCTGGATGATGGTAATTATTAATGAGTCTGGAGATAAGGGTTTCAGATAATAAGTTACATATCTTAACTATTAGTTTCGTCATAATCCACCCGTCCGAAATTATAGGGATTTAGAAATCATAATTTTAATCTATATAAAAAATGGTTTTAGTATTAATGGAGCCTTTAAACGTATTTTGTCGCCAGAAAGTTAGAAAAAGAATTTATATATATCCCCCTTCTTTGATAAAACGCAATTTTTTGTTCAAAATATGTTTATCAAAGAAATACAATAAATTTAAAACCTTTATTTGCTTTATTTATTTAAATTTTTATTTATTCATTTGTTAAATCAAACCCTTATTTGTTATTTTTCCGATAATTTATAACAATGAAATTGGTTTTTAATGCATATAAAGATTAAAATTAAAATCTGCTATGCCTATTTCAATGTATCATGTCTGAACATTCTACCACGTGCTCGTGCGAATTAAATTACATCTTTATTCATTTTAATCGTTTCGTTGAACGAGTCACTTTAGTATTGCAAACGATTCAAAAACTTTGTCTCGCATTTATTGTTTAAAAAAATACCACTTTTCCTATTTATTTCATTTCATATAATCACGTGCTCAAAATGACATTTGTCTAGGTTTTATTTGCTGTAGTCATTAACTAATTTTTTTAAAAAGCAGAGCTTTTGTAACGCGTTATTAAAAGCTGATTTTTTTAAGATGCTCGTGTAGATAATAAACTTTCAATTTTTCGCCTACAGATTTTTGTTGACGCTCATTCCTAAAATAACATCATGTTCTGACATGATAATAATGAACAGCCTTTATTCATATATCGATTATGATGAAACTATCGCTTTCTGCCATGATGAGCGTTACATGGTTTCAATTATCACATCTATTGATGAAATCGAAGTAAAATGAATACCGTTCAAACGATAAAATTTCGAATACTAAACAGCGGATTCTAATGCTAATTTTATTCTATGTAATACGAATTTCGCAATATTCCTCTTACGATCAATCGGAATTCTGATTTATTTGACAGTTATAAGCGATCATTTATTTCATTGAATTCATATTTATTTGATGAAATTACTGATCACGTTACATGAAGTAAAGGATATCAAACCTACGTTATATATGCATATAAAAATATATAAATCGACAAAATCTTTTCTGATTTCTAAATCACAAAAAGTTTATTATTATTATTTAGAGCATATTATATTTAATTTGATACGAAATAAAGTTTTATTCGACTTGTAAATAACTTCTGTTCCCCTTTAATATATATATATATATATTCTGGTCCTGGTTCAGGCATAGTTGTTCTTTGTTTGTTCTATTTGTGAATGCGCCCTCCCCCCCATGTAAAAAGGGGTTACGCAAGCGAATGTGAGTAGCTGTTCTGAATGTGATGTCTTTATGTAATGTGTTGTCTACTTCTGAAAGATCCGTTTTGAACGACCAAGCACCACGTGCTCGTGCGAGTTAAATTATAATTTTATTCATTTTAATTGTTTCGTCGAATGAGTCACTTTAATATTGCAAACGATCCAAAAAAAAACTTTGTCTCGCATTTATTGTTTAAAAAAAATATCACATTTCCTATTTATTTCATTTCATATAATCACGAGTTCAAAATGACATTTTTCCAGGTTTTATTTGCTGCAGTCATTACCTTATTTTTTTAAATCAGAGCTTTTATGAATTCAATGGCAACGCGTTATTAAAAACTGATCTTTTGAGATGAACGAGCAGATAATCAAATCTCAATTTTTCGGCAACGGATTTTTTTTGATGCAACAAACCTCATTTCCAAAATAGCATGCTCTGACATGATGAAAACTGAAGAACAATTCTGAAAGAACGCATAAAAGAAGCTGATTTTTTAAAACTCAACATCTTTAGCTGTTCCTCAAGAAGTTGATTGTACTGGACATATTCAAATAAAATGATATTAAAAATGATTATTTAGTTTTGGCGTATAATCCTTAATCACTCAATCCAAGGACAAATTCTTTTATTATGAAAATACCACCAATCCCTGTTTTTCCTCATCTTTTCATGTAAAATAATGTAATGTTGGCAATTCAACAAATCAAGTCTAATTTTATTTAAAAGAAAAGCACACTAGAGGCAAAAAATTTGAACATCTGTATGGGAGAGTGGGATAATAATCCCGATGACATTAACCGTTTTTATAATTTTATGCAGGAAAGCAGCGCTCTATACAACTGGGAAGGCATTAAAAAACAAAGTGGATAACCCTTACGCTGCAAATATTATTTCCGTGTTTTTATTTATTTTATTATTACTATTATTTTGTAATTTTTGGAATTGATGTAGTACACTTGTCCGTATGCAACATAACCCTACTGAATAATAGTAATAATAATTGTTCTATTTAATGAATTCAAACAATATCTATGCAATATTATGGGTATTTACGTACTATACCGTCTTCGCCAACGGTTTAGTAACTCATTGGCGACGGATTTCAATTTGGCGACAAAGATCAACGGATTACACAATTGTTCGATTGCTATAATTAGCGGTTTGGCAACTCATTGGCGACGACTTCAAATTTGGCGATGAATTTGGACGGTATAGTATGTTAAGTACCATATTTTGTTTGCTATTTTTAAAGAACCTGAAAGATTTTATAACTGAATAATTAAAATCATTATTCTGTTTATGATATTTATGAAAATAAAATAGCTATTTAATAAAAGAATTTACCGACATTTCAGAATTTCAATTAACACATTTTTATTTTTAGAAGCTATAATAATGGCAATAAAAAGATCGAAAAATAGAACACAAAAGGAAACTACACAAATTTTTGTGATTAAGATATCTTTAATTAACGTTACAAACATTTAGTCATTTCCTTATATATATATATATATATATATATATATATATATATATATATATATATATATATATTCAAAAAGTTCTAATTAATGATCTAATTCAAAATCTTTTCTAATTTCTTTCATTTTAATCTTTTTCTTTAATAAGAAATACAGCATAAAAATATTTTTTCAAATTATTATATTTTTTCAAGTTATATAATAAAGATTAAAATGAAATTTTCTATGCATATTTCAATGTATCATGACAGAACATAATTTCTTGAACGGCCAAGCAGCGCGTGATCGTGCGAGTTGAATTAAATTTTTATTCATTTTAATCGTTTCATTGAATGAGTCACTTTAGTACTGCAAACGATCCGACAAACTTTATCTCGCATTGATTGTTTAAAAAAATATCGCATTTCCTATTTATTTCATTTCATATAATCGCGTGCTCAAAATGACATTTTTCTCAGTTTTATTTCTTGGATTCATGAACTTTTTTTTGAAATCAGGGCTTTTGTAAATGGCATGGCATCACGTTATTAAAACCTATTTTTTGATATGCTCGTGCAGATAAAATTTCAATTTTTCACCTACGGGTTTTTGCTGATGTAACAAACCTCATTCCCAAAAGAACATCATATTATGACACGATAAAATCTTATAGTTCCTACGTTTTTAAATTGAATATTCAGATGGAAAACATGAACATTTTTATTTATGAAAATCCTTTGAAAGTTAATCTTGAAAAAATGTAAAATTGTCAAAGACCAAATAGTACCTAAACAAATCACGAAACAAAATTCGCAGATATTAATTTCAAAACGAAACTCGAAAGGAGTGCTTTTGTTACTTTATATCCATATATTAAGAAACAAAACTATAAACTCGGTTCCCTGTTTCGAACAAAAAGATAACAAACATTACCCGATATTTACAAAATCTCAATTTAAAATCAACCATAAGCGTTGAAAGCAGACGGTTATGCTTTCAAAAAGAGACTTTTAATCGATACGAAATAACTCTCGAACGAAGAATTTTATAATTCTCTTCTCCATTTGAAAAGATTATGAGATAAACGAAAGTAATTAACTGACTTAATGAAAACCGCGCGGTAAGTAAGTTCCAATTTTTCTCTCATAGCTATTTGTATGCGGCGGGTACAGTTAATTTCGGACCGAACACACCAGTGAAGCCACGATGATATCAGTTTTTAATTTTGGAAATTCGAAAGAGTAGGAATGCAAATAAAAATGGGAAATAGAATTGCTTTTATGTTTAAGATGATCCGAAGGAAATTAAAAATGTGTCTCGAAGTCTTTATTTTATTTTTATTTGCAAACGATCGTAAAATGAAGGTAATCACGTATGTAAAATATCTCGAATTTATAGAAGTGCTCATCATTTGAAGATATATAATTTGGCAGCAAGGGATAGTGATAAAAGTTCTTGTTCAAAAATTTTATATTAAGCGAATGTTATTCAAGCAACAAATATATTATAATAAGACCTGAATAAAAACATAATATTTCATTGTTTATAAATGAAATTAACCTTTCGCACTCCGATGGTGCCTCTGAGGCACCATTCAAGACGGTGCATTATTTTGTCGTTTTATTTATTCATTTTTCAAATTTAATTGTTAAAAACGCCTACTAAGAGATGCAGAAATTTTTCAAAGAAATTCGACTTTAAAATATTGTGTATATTTATTTTTCATAGCAATAAACAAATATTTGTATTAGGTGAATAGTTTTGCATATTATTATTTTTCGGAGTACGAAGGGTTAATTTGAATTTAAGTCTCTCTGTACTATAAATAAATAATAACAGCTGTCTATAACAACAACTCGTACTAATATACTTGGGGATTTTTCAGAAGATCAACTGGTCTCTAAAGGCAGTTAGTCATTAAATAAGAAAGAAAATCTAATGGAAAAGTATCTCTTTTGGTATAAACATGGAATTATACATACACAGTGGTTTCTTTATATTCCGGTACTATCTTAGTCCGGTCTTTCCAGAAGTTTACTTTAGTTTAGTTGTATTACCGTCCCGCTGTAAGTAACACTAAGGATATTTTGGGGTGAATCTCGTAAATTTGAACCATGGTCAGATGACGAGGACAACACTTCAGCTAGCAACCACTCTCAAGCGGGAGGATGTTTGCCTCTGACGCATTTAATGTGCAACTGCCCCACTGAAACGACGGTTCTCCGGTGGAACCGGGGCTCGAACTTGCAACCTCACTATTCACTAGCCGAGACATTACCACCAGGCTACCGCGGTTTGTTATTTTCAGAAGGAAGTGTGCAGCGGAAAGCAAAAATAAGCCGTTATATGTCGAAGTCAGTGGCCGATATAAATAAACAATAAAAGTTCAGATTTTGTAATAATTATGAATTATACCGTAATCTGAAGTAAAACTTTATATACTCCATGGAATAAAATATTTTGTGATTAAAATGCATTTAAAAAATATAAGATCAATAATTTTAATATTTTTTTTAATCTGGCAGTATCTTGGTCCGATATCTACAATTGTTAAAGAACTACTGAAATATAAATGATCCTCCTTAAAAAGTATGTTAATGCAAAGGTAAAAATCAATCCAATTTTACGAAAAATAAAGTTAAAAAAAAGAATTTTAACAGTTTTATAAAGAAACCCGTTTAAACATTAAGAATATTTCATAAAAAAAATTCATAATTCAGCTAAAAATTCGACTTTTTAACGTAATAACTTGCTTTAAAAACAAGACACATTGGTAACTACTATACAGATCACTTTACTATACTATATATCACACTACTATACAGATCACATTACTATTCCTATACTATCACATTACTATACAGATACAAGGCTTTATATCCACAGATTAAATATATCCTATCTTGAAAACTCTATAAGGTATATTTTATCAACATTTTATATTCTAGAAATAAAGATTTCAATTAACTAAAATGACAGGACATTATTTTATATTCCAGATCTAATAAAATAAAAGATTTAAATATCCGTACAATAGTTCCCTTATACTCTATGCATGCTATATCTTACAACCGATAATCTATACGACAATTTTTATAATGTAACATGAGAGAGCGATGTTAATAATTTATATTACTATTATAAATGTGAAAGTTTGGATGGAGGGATGATGTTAGTCAATCACGCCAGAACGGCTGAAGGAAATTGAAGGAAATTTAGCACAGAGACAGATTATAGTCTACAGAAGAACATAGGCTAATTTTTATTCCGGCTAATTGAGTGGTTGATTTTTTATTAATTAAAAAACAACTTTCCCACCAAAAATCTTCATTTCCCCACCGCAAAATGAGCCAGTCTTCAGTTTTTTTTCCCCCCACGTTAATGAAGTTAGGCTTAACATGCTTTAGACCGGTTGTTTCAAAAGATTCTGTTTATTTTCTTAGTGTTTGATGCATTTAAAATCAAACATTGTTAATTCATAGATATTTCGGATTCATTTTGAAGAACTTTTAAATTAAAATACTACAGAATAAAGGAAATTAAAAATTTTTAATCTGTATTGCGTTGCCCCAACTGGTATGGAAAATTCACGCATGCGCCCCGTGTTGTAATTGTTGGCAACTGCATTTTAATTTTAGTTTAAAGTTTAAAAATTATTGTATAATACTGCTGTAGCTATCTCAATCTCGATCGATAAATAAAATAGACTTGACTTAATTTTAAAGAAATAAGGACTTGATTTGCTATTTTAGTTTATTTCAGGTATACACAGTAAATAAATTATTTTTAGGTGTGCTTTTCCATGCCGACGAAGTCGCAGGTAAAAGATAGTAATAAATAAATATAATAAAATAATGAACAAAGAATAAAATAAATGTTTGAGTATTTTTAAAAACCCAGAAAAATATACCTATAATGTCATAAACTATGAGTTCTTTTTTTCATTTCCAGACTTAGCGACAGCAAAATTTTCATTATCCAGCCATTAGCTCCATAATACCTTGAAAATTCCATTCAAGCGAAATCTTACATTCATGGAATAATGCTCAAGTCATAAAGTCGCGTTTCCCGCCGAACCATCTCGCGCAGAATTTATCGTCTGCACGAGTCTCAAAAGCTTAGCAAAACTCTATAAAACCTCGCTGCCAGCGTCAACGATACAAAAGAGCGCTCGTAAATCTTCGCTGGAAATACGGAAATAAATTGCTGGTCGAGGCCGACTTAACGACAGTTGACCGACAAACGAAAAGAGAGAGAGAGAGGAGAAAAACAACTAAACACCGCTGTCAATATAACAGGTTCTTAATGAAGACTGAAAACAATGTCAAGGAATCATTGCGTTTTGATGCTTTGAATGCCAATTGTGAGTGCCTGTCGTTTTCGATGTCAAAAGGATAGACGTATAAGGTAACCGAAAAAAAAGAGCATGATCTACATAGAGGATTGATTATATTAAACATTGTTTTGAATATTACATATAAGAAAGCGTTTCTAGTTTTATTAGCCTATATCAAAAGGATTTTAGTTGTGAATGGAAATGGTAGATATATAGAATACTATTCTAAAAATGGATTTTCGAATGTAGAATTCTAAAATCTCTAATCAATGTAAATATTTTCCATGTAGTAATTATTCATCAACATTTTATTCCGCTGTAATTATTAATCTCTGTATCAACAAACAAATGTAAAAAAAATTTCATGCAGTAATTAGTCATCAAAATTTTACAGCCGATATAATAATTATCGATATACGAGTATATCCCAAATAATGTAACAAATTCAATTATACATCATACTTTTACTGTCTAAATAATAATTTTTAATCGCTCTATCTTCAAATCAATGTAAAGAAATGTTAATGTAGTATTTATGCATCAAAATGTTACTGTCAATATAATAATTATCGATCTCTCTATCCTCAACTCAATATGCAAAATTGGGGCAGAAATTATTCATCAAAAATTTACTGTCTAAATAATAATTATCGATCTCTCTATCTCCAAATCAATGTAAAAAAAAAAGTGGTGTAATAATTATTCATCAAAACTTTACTATCGATATTATAATTATCTCTCTCTCTATATCCAAATCAATATAAAAAATTGGTGCAGTAATTATTCATCAGATTTTACTCTCAATATAATAATTAGCGACCTCTCTATCTCCAAATCAAAGCAAAAAAAATGGTGCAATAATCATTCATTAAAATTTTACTATTGATATTATAATTATCGATCTCTCTATATCCAAATCGAAATAAAAAATTGGTGCAGTAATTATTCATCAGCATTTTGCTGTCAATATAATAATTAGCGACCTCTTTATCTTGAAATCAATGTAAAAAATGGTGCAATAATTATTCATCAAAATTTTACTGTCGATATAATAATTTTCAACCTCTCTATATAAAATGAATGTAAAAAAATTGATGTAGTAATTATTGATAAATTCTTGTGTCGATATAATAATTATCGATCTCTCTATTCTCAAAATATGAAAGAATTGGTGCAGTAATTATTAATCAAAATTTTACTGTCAACAAAATAATTAACGACCTCTCTATCTCCAAATCAATGTTAAAAAAATTGGTGCAGTAATTATTCATCAAAATTTTACTGTCGATACAATAATTAGGGACCTCTCTATCTCTTCATATTAAAGAGAACAAATCTGAATATGAATCTTTCGCGTTTTCATAAGTCCGAATATGTACAATGTTGGTGACATCACAAAAAATCATATTTCATTCACCTAAGTAATCACCATGCTCATGTACACGAAAGTTTTCAGAAAGTAAAACTCTTTGAATGGTTGTTCAAAAGTTTCATATAGATATGCAATATAATCCCTACTAATAACAAATAAGCACTCTATAGGCTTGATCATTTAATTTACAGGTATCATATTTGGTGGATCATGAAGCGATTTTTTTTGAAATTTTAATCAGAATTCTATTCAATTAAAAATTAAGCTGAATTTTGTTGTTTCTTCACAAATACATAAAAAATATGTCGTCGTTTCTTATGGCCTAACATAGACAAGCTCGCTGAGGTAGTCAGCGATTTAAGCCTAATCAGCGTCTCTTGTTTTGTAGTAGCGCCAACTACTAACTCATCACATTATCTTGTACGGCTCCTTTTTATAACATATATATGGAATCTGTGGAGCACAATTGAAATTACTCTTTTCTTTGACATTATTTATCTTACGTCTATATTGTATATGGAAACTATTATTTTGTACATATGTTATTTGCTTTTGGGTTATCAAGAGCTTACTTTGTATATAGTTGTTTTATACCTTTTTCTTTTTAACAGCACTTTCCTAATTAACGTTGTTTACAATTTTATGTTCCTCGAATAACTGCCGAAATGTTTGCAAATTCCTATACATGGAGACAAGATGGCAATTTTTGAGAATTTAAATTTGTTTTATTTCTCGATCTTGTCCTTTGAATTAAGTTTTATGATAATTACGTTGATTAACCTGTACCTTTGTGCTGAGTGGGGGTTGCTTCGCGGCGTCCATCGTTATATCCGAATGGCTTCGGCCTGGACGGAGAATACCTATGCCAAACCTCAGAAGCTACTGCACCCCTCCTTCCGTTGTAAAGTGGAACACGAGAACAACAACATGTACATAATGAAAAAAAAAAAAAACCTTAAGAAAGTCAATTAAAATAACACAATTTCAATGCCTGAAATTTTGACGGACAACCTGGACATCAAATTCCATATAAACGATTTAATTTTAAGTAAATATAACCAGTATCTCTGAAGATGCAATTAATCACCAAAGGCAACAAGAATTAAACGCGTGTTAATTTTTATAATTTCCTATTTGCCTTTTTGATTTAACGTTCATACAAATATGATCGGATATACGGACTTTTCATAGACAAAAATTTGATAGAAATCTGTAAATTTGAAGAAAAGTCCAAATTTCCACTTTACACGTCGATGTCTTTCCGAATTTTCTTTTAGGCATAATTCCAAAAGAGTAGTTTCCGAAAACGGGAATTCCGAAACGCGAAATCCGTCGAAATTCCAAGGTTAAATTTTTGGGCGATTACTACACTTTCTCTTTATATATTTCGCATTCTAAATGTGGAAAAAAGAACGTGCGCCCGTTCAAGAAGGACACAAACTGAGCTCGAATGCGATTATGAGGCCAATGGCATTCACAGAAGTCTTTTTAATGAGTCGCATACGTCACATGCTTAATATATTCCTCTAATGAGGTTCACGCAAGGTTGGTTGCTGTAAAACCACGTCAATAACAGTTAAAACCATAAATTAGCTTCTTTTTTTTTCAGAAGGAAATTTAAAAGAAAAATAATTAATTCTGTACTTTAAAATAAACTCATCCTGAAAAGCGTTAGCCTTTCATTATTTATCGCCAGTTGTCTAATTAAAAGACAATCAGTAAAAGTATAATAGATTATGATATCTATCCATTGTTGTAGTTGCTTTCTTTTACTTACTTTAAGCATTTAATATGATGTCACAGTCACATGTCAAACGTAAAATCGCGTATCAATTAACATTTAAACGCCATTTTGCAAACGCTTAGATATAATATCAAGTTCTATATCCGTCTAGATAGATGAGCAGTGCGTTTCGCCATTAAATCGAATCAGAGCATATGATGAGTCAAGTGAGCTTCATTTAGCTCAATTATTCCATATTATTTGACTTTCACATCTCCCCTTCCCACACCCTTTTAATTCGCATTCAATATAATTCCTTTTGTAAGCTTCTAGAAATTATTGAATAACCTGGAAAAATCAACCAATTACCATTATTATTATTATTATTATTATTATTTTACC
Source organism: Argiope argentata (assembly GCA_026289955.1). Taxonomy (NCBI): domain Eukaryota; kingdom Metazoa; phylum Arthropoda; class Arachnida; order Araneae; family Araneidae; genus Argiope; species Argiope argentata. The sequence continues at coordinate 5,928,693 of JAOUZG010004491.1, read as the reverse complement.
TTTGCCAATTAAAATAAGGGAAAACTATTTCTAATCTTAAACGATCATCAAAAGCAACCAACAATCCAACTCTTTCATTAGGTTGCCAATGACAATAAATTCTTCGGGACCACACCCTCAGAGCATTCACCATAATTCTGACGATTCTTTCAATTCTTTGACCCGAGTTTCATGAACTCGAAAAAAATATCATCTATAGAATATTGCTTCTTATACGGAATAATTCAATTCTCTAGACAGAAAAGCTTCTGCTCAAATCAGGAAGTTAAAATTGTCATTTAAAAATCAATCAGAATCAATACTATTTCATTCGAAGAATTCTTGCGTAAAGATGTGTTAAAAATGAATAAATGTTGATACTTACTAACACAGTGATTCTAATTATTCTTGCAATCTTTTGAAGCGAATTTCATGAATTCGGAAGGGAAAAAAAATCATTTATAGAACATTGTTTCTTATACGGATTAATTCAATTCTCTAGACAGAAAAATTTCATCTCAAATTAGAAGGTTAGATTTATCAGTTAAGAACTAGTCACAATAAAAAAAATTTTTTTCCCTTCAAATTCTAACAAAAAGAAGTGATCAAAACGAATAAATGTGGATATTCAAGTAAAATTAGCAGCCAATATTTAATTAATTAGGCAAATAATTTCATTTCAACATATAGTACATTTTCCAGTACGCTATAAGTGTTTAACATGGATTATACCACATTGTTCAAACTGATTCTGTTATGTAACCAAACATTCCGCAATAATTTGTAAAAATTCCTCTAAAAGAGTATAAAATCATCCATATTATAGCATATAAAATTTATTTATTATAGCATGAGCTCAGAAATAGAAATTAATTGGTCCTTACATTTTCATTGGCAGTAACATATTTTTGATTGTTTTTATTTTGCTCGTAAAATTGAATTCTATGAAAATTAAAATTATTATTTTAGAATCCGATATTCTAACTAATATTAGAACCGGATATTTTATAAAAATATATTTTGATTGAGAATTTTTACAGAGTTTCTAAATTGTCGAGATTCTTTAATAATTCTTAAATAAAAATGCGTAACTTCTTACATTCTGAATTGATTTTGCCATTTTTTTTTATTTGGCATAAAAGCTCATGATTTTTAGATGAACCATAAAATGGCCATCTGCTTCTCCCCGTTCATTTTCGAGAGATAATGCAAAACAAAATTTTGACAAAGCCCCAACCTCACAACTGAATCAATTTCGTCAGTTTTTTTTTCCAACTTGCAAGCACAGTAAATGAATTTGGATACTCCATCATTATTGTGTAAATATAATTCACAATAATTCTTTGAATTTGATAAGAAGTGTCATAAAAATATATCATCATGTTTATATTAATACTATTAGTGGTAATTTACTAACATTTTTAATTTAAATATTGTCATTAACAGTAATTCTTTTGGGCCGGCTTTCTGGCACAGAGGTAGTGCGTCTTCCTCGGGTTCGAGTCCCGGTTTGGGCATGGTTGTTCTTCTGTGTGCTGTCTGTAAGATGTGTGAATGTGCCCCCCCCCCTGTAAAAAGGGGCTGGGCAAGCGACTGTGTTGAGTGTGTAGCTAAGTCGTGCTCTTGACCCTAGTTGGCGTTACTCCTTTCGGCTTAAGAGATGCTCCTTTCGGCTTAAATCTGTTACCGTATCTGCGGGGAGGCTTGTCCATAGGCAAGTGCCATAAGTAACAACAACAACTTCTTTTGGAATTCAAACTTTCGGGTACACTGAGTTTTAATTGTGGTTCAAATAATTTCAAATACAAAGTTCTACCCAATATCAGATGAAAGTATATGTCTTTTGAAGGGGGGTAAACATATGCGGAAATTCCTATGTAGTATAGAAGCAATGAAATACATACAGACATAAAAATATAAGGCACTAGTAACATAAACAAAACACAGTTGTATCCCTCTAATCTCGAAACCGAAATAAACTTACTCAAAAATCGAAACTAAGAAAACTTATTCATATCTTTAAGTGCACGTTTCAAAGCCACGCTCATTTCCAAATGCACGTGACAAACCACATAATTTCATAAATCTGTCTTTGCTATGAAAAGTATTATGTAAATTTCCGTGGCTTTGACCGAGCAGAAAAAAAAAAAAACTAAAAACAAAAACATCAGTTCATAATCCAATTATTAGGGGAGAATTTCCGTTATAGACGTGCCGCACTGCATTTTACGCCTTCTTTATGCCGCATTTCCAAATAACTAATGAAGTTAAGCCTAACTTGTAATGTGTCGTAGAAAGAGCTGAAAGTTGATGCTGCAACTCCTTTCAGATGCAAATGTGGAGGAAAAAGGAGATCTGATTAGAAATATGCGGAAGTTGCCGGGTTTATGATTTCCAACAAGTAGAGGGTTCGTTTTCTTGTGGGGGTAGGGTCTGCATCCGAAGGGTAGTTAAACATCATTTTAACGGTAGAATAAACACAATAAAAGCATATTGTTATATTTTTAGCGTAGCGGGTTCGGATTGAATGGACTTTACTTGAGGACAGCACAAACAAATTTATTTACAGCTATTTACAAGTATTTACAGGATGTCGCGATAAAGTAAAACTTCAGATAAGTACACTCCAGCAGTCAACAGTCACTTACAGCGTTAATGCAAGCCTTACGCACAATAAATACAGACTGCAAAACAGCTATCGTATAGCACAGTAAACAGTAAGTCAACATAAACACAACTCACTAATAACAAACATGAAAAGTAATCCGTTAATCCAGTAAGATGCTTCTCTTCCGAGAGAAAAACTACCGAAACTACGACAACCCGTCCCTTATATAACCGAACGAGCGCGCGCTCGAAAGCAAGCGAGGCTTCGTGAACAGCCCAGCGGCTACTAGATTATTTTTTTCGCCAAATAAACTCGGTTGGCGCGAAGTTCGTCAACCGTCGCTAACAACTTTTCTTTCACGGCTATCACCCGCTTGTAACAATATTATTTGGCATTTTTCAATTCCTATTATTAGTTCACACTTTCTCTATATAATTTAAATTTTCAATCGTTAATATAATAATTTTTATTCATCCAATCAAGTTAACGAAAAAAATTTAAAACTTGTAGTGGATGGCATTTGATGTTAATACACTTTTTTCAAATATTAATTCATTAATTTTTTATTAATTAATTAAAAATAACTTTCCCGCCAAATATCTTCATTTCGCCGCCGCCAAATAAGTAAGGAATTCCGTTTTTTCCTCACACTAATGAGGTCAGGCTTAACCTGTTTTCGGCCGATTATTTCAAACAATTCTGTTTATTTTCTTAAAGTTTGATGCGTTTAAAATTGAACACTGTTAATAAATCGATTTTTCGGATTCCTTTTGAAGTAATTTCTAATTAAAATGATACAGAATGGAGAAAATTAAAAATTTCTAATCTGTATTGCGTTACCCTAACAGGCGTAAAAAAATTCACTCATTTGCGTTGCCTCAATGTACGTTGAATCCTTAGTTGGCGTTGAAAATTCAACGCCAACTGAGTGTGTTCTGATTTATTTTCAACGGATACGAACTTGATTTTGATTAGGTGAGGTATAATTTTTTTACTAATTTTTTATATTAATTTTAATGATTTAATAAAAAGTAACTGAAATAAAAAAATTTTTGTTGATGTAAGAAGAAATTGACTTATTTTTTTATACTACTTGTTTTTATTAAATTGACTGCAAGATCTTCTTTCGTTGAATTCTGAAATTGTTTAGAGTGAGTTTTCATACAATGTGTTGGAGATACGTTTTAGACAAAATGAAATAATGTCATATGGAATAGGGAAAGTCAAGCAAGCTAAAATATGTCTAAATTATAACTGCGTTTATTTTGTGTTCTTATACTATAATATTTTTTCAACTATCAGCTTCACTATTATGCATAAACAACAATGTTTAAAAATGAGTTCTACTCGGCAGTTTTGTTTTTTTCCTTTGTGTGTGTGTGCGTAAAATCTTGTTTTCTCAGAAAAAATATAATTACATATTCAGTTAATTATAAATTGCCTCTTATTTTGTTGTTGTTTTTTTTTTTTCATAGTAACTTCGGAATAAATCAATCTACATAAAATAATATTCCATTTCAAAATTCATTTTAGTAGCATTTTGATATTAGTTTTGAAATAATTCTGGAGTTTGTTATTAAAAATAAAATTAGAAACGATTTTTCATGCCCCATTTCATTTTAAATAAATGTTTGCATTAAAAAATTGTCATTTAAAAATATTTTGCTTAAGAATGCGTTAGGATTCAAACAACTGTAATATTAAATATTTTTTTGAAAAAGTTTTACTTACAATGTGCAGTTAAAATTATATTCACAAACAATGAAATATTAGCAAGATTTAAACGAAGATTTTATAATAATAAATTAAATCAAGTTTTTTCAATAATTAAAAACATGAATATTTCATTCCAAGCAATATTGGATATTTGACAGTTAGTAATGAAGTAACAATATATATATATATACTAGCTGACCCGGCAAACGTTGTTTTGCCATATAAATAATTTCCTAGTAATTTCTAGTGTAGACAAAAAATAGCTTACTTATTGTAAGTATGTATGTATGTTAAAATGTGTATATTGTATTTATGTAAGAATGTGGTATATGCGTGAAATAAGCATGGAGCGCTGTGAACGATGAGGGAACATAAAAATAACAAATAGCATTCCCGTACCCAGCATTGCTCGGGTAATGGAATTAGTGGGGGATAACAGTGCTTCGTGCACTTAGTTACGAAATTCCTCTATAATAATTACTTATTGTCTATAATTTTTTCCTAATTTTGGGAAGGTCCCGGCGCCCCTGGATTCCTTATATATATGTCCTTGTCCTTACCGATCCTTAACGATGCTTTTAAAGTATTTTCTTTTCAAACGCAGGCCATCTACATTTTATTGTTATACCTGTGTTTAAGCAAGAACTTCTTTGTATACAACATTTTTTGGAGTTTTTTTTCTGTTGATAAATTTATTAAGCTGCTAAATGAACTGACCCGGGAGAAAGCTACATAAAATTGGCCGTTTGAAAAACAGTCTCCTCTTAATTTGATCCCTGCTACTTTTAATTTCTGTCCTTGTGACTTATTAACGGTTATTGCTAAGCAAACTTTTACGGGAAACTGCACTCTTCTAAATTCAAAAGGATAGTCCGACGGAATTCGTGGACTGTGGGGTATTAAAACCAACACTCCTCGAGCACATCCAGTAATAATCGTAGCTTCGATTACATACTTATTAAGTCTAGTCATTCGTAGTCTGGTGTCATAGCATAATTTAGGTGGAGGAAGGTTTCGTAGTTGCATTACTGGTGTCCCAACTTTCAGGTGAAGTATGCGAGGTGGAAAAACTGGAATGAATTTATAAGACGCGTAATTTTTGCAGGATTGTTTTCAAAATTGATCAGGGTGTGCCAAAGCAATGCCAAATTATACCAAAAAAATTTAATCTCATTTTTATTTACAAATGGATTAGATTTGTAATGTTGAAGAGGGAAACCCAATAAACGACAAAATAATTTTTAAATGCACAATTTTCTATCAGATTTTTTCAATCTTTCACACGAATTTGAAAAATTTATCGAATTTTATGTAAAAAAATTTTGATTGAGTTATCTTGAAAAGTTTCGGCGTAATTCAATATTAAAGCGAAATTTTGCCTCTTCGTTAAAAAATTCGTCAAAAATTCAGTTTTAAAAATTCGATTTTTTAAATTATATTGCAGAATACTATATCGTATTGCCTTTCAGAAAACATATTTTCTGTATTTTTCCAGCTAAGCGTCTCTTTTACAGGGCCGTTCAAGGAATAGACCCGCCAAAATGGACCTTTTTAAAAAAAAAATCGATATTTAATTTTTGCGTCGATATTTCGTAAAATAAATTATACCTCCGTGGTCTACGATAAAAAGTCCATCCAATTCCACAGCGATATTACGTATAAGTTGAAAGGACGCGTACTGATGGCAATTTTAAAAACGCGGTTTTACTGGACGAAAAGGTACTCATGAGCGATCGCTGCTCCGGAAGGCCATGTTTCACTCGGAAAGTAACTTTACAGGTTTTAATTTCACAGAAATTAAGGGGTTTTAATTAATTTCTCCTGAACTAATTGATATTTCGGGATGAAAAATAGATGTTGGCCGATTCTCATAGATACCGGATAAGCACAAAAAATTTCATCAAAATTGGTCAAGCCGTTTCGGAGGAGTATGGCAACGAAAACTGTGACACGAGAATTTTATATATTAGATATATATATATATATATATATATATATATATATATATATATATATAGATAGATAGATAGATAGATAGATAGATAGATAGATAGATAGA
>JAOUZG010004491.1:5874268-5896907 GCA_026289955.1 Argiope argentata | reverse complement strand
TGCACGTAATAATCTAAGCTAATAATAAAGATGAACGTGTGCGTGTGTTGGTGCTCTACAGGCCTTATTTTTTGACCTTCAGTTGTATATTTAACAAATTTGTCGCATGTATACTTTGGAGTGTGCAACTAAGAAAGATTTTTTTAAAAAATCTAATTTAAAGTTTAATTAAGTTAAATTCTGGGTTTTTTTCCTGCAGAAAGATTCAAAAATATTGTGTAGCCGCTCTTGTAACTCTAACCGCAGAGACAGCACACTCTGATGCCTCAAGGCGATGACTCAGTACAGATCACGCGATGGCATGTGTTTATCCATGCTCTTATTTGTATATCTTAAATCATTCCACTTTTTATGCGTAAATTCTCTGTGTGTAACGTAATCCTGTAAGTAAATAATTGTTACCCTAATTTTTATTTTACCGAATCCCTTAACGACCCCACAAACTGACGCCAAACGTCATATTTCAGAATGCCGTCGCTTGGTCTGTGCTCGGTAATTTTTTTTCGGCATATCACAGTTGTTCTATCAGGCTTTCTGGCACAGAGGTAGCGCGTCTTCCTCGTGTTCTGCGGGTCCTCGGTTTGGACATAGTTATTCTTTTCTGTGCTATCTGTGAGATGTGTGACTGTGCCCCCCTGTAAAAAGGGGCTGTGCAAGCAAATGTGGTGAGTGTGTAGTTAAGTCGTACTCTTGGCCCTAGTTGGCGCTACTTCAAAAAACGAGAGACGCTTCTTCCGGCTTAAATCTGCTGCTGTATCAGTAGGGGGGGGGGGCTTGTCCGTGGCAAGTGGACAAGTGGTTACATAAATAACCACAGCAGCAGCAATTACACATGCATTCCCGAAGCCTACATTTTGTTTGCAGTTTTTACGAATCGCAGTTCACTAATTCTTTCTTCAGGGTTTGTTGGCCGGTTTCGAAGACCGAAACGAGCCATTTCGGCTGGCTCCAAAAATGACGCCCATGAGGCAGGTATCGCATCTAATACCTGCTAGCCAACATCAGTTTCTCTCTTGAAACAACAAAATAACCTTTCAGAACTCCTCTTTCAGCCCACGCAACAACTTTTAATACGTGCATGATATATTCGAGGAGTTTTTGTCTTTTGAACTCGTTCGCAACGGGTTATTTGCTTCCGTTTACGACCTGTTGCCAATTCTCGGATTCAAAATGAAGTACTTCATAGGTCAGCAATCTCCGCTAACAACAAAATTGAATGTGTGTGTCTGTGTGTGTCAGTGTTATGATATTTTAAACTGTAATTTCAATTGTAAATTTAAAATAAATACACATATTTTGTCATATATAATCATTTACATGTATAAAAATCAAACACGAGTATACTCGTGGTTGGCAATGGGAATAACCTCATGCAATTTAGGCTTGGCAGCGAATGGGTTAAGCAAAGATGTTAAATTCATGCCAAAAAATTAATATTTTCTAACTACAATACGCCAATGCTATTCAAAGCGTTTTCTGGGATAACAACATTATTAGAGAGAAAGCGAGAAAGTTTTAGGGAGACCATTCATGCTATTTTTTTATTTATTTATCTAGGGGAATAAACGCTCCAAATTTTAAAAGACTCATTAATAGACATAAATCTTCTCTCTTTCTCTCTCTCGCTACATATGTAGACATAAAGAAACAGAGATTGAATACAACGGCAAATCCACGCAACAGAGTAAAAAAAATACTTTAAAATGGCCGACTTTAAAAAAAAACGTTTCAAATCTTCCAAATCATGTGGCTAAAAATAAACCGGAAAGCAAATACGAAAAACAAAAATGCGACAACAAAATACCCCGGATCTGTGACAGATTCCGACAGGCAAATCTAAACAATCCCTAACGGAGTCATACCACGCACAATCAGCAACAAAAACACCCGGTGCGTCCTATCGCAATGCCTATTCCTGTCAGCAAGCTAAGAAGGTTCCATTTTTTCCTTCCGAGAATTCCACAAGATAATTCCGCCACCCTCTAGTGATCTCCCCCCCCCCCTCCTCTGCAGCCCCCTCAGTCACAGCGAGAACGGATGCAGGGGTTGACGGCGACAAGCACGGCGTCACGTGACAGGTTTTTGATTGCTGCTGCCTCTTTGGTATCTGTATTCCCCGACAAGCCGAGTTCCGGGCCTCCTCTGGCAGTGGCACATTGTACCACCAGGTACCAGGGGCCTTCCTGTTCGCATCCTTAAATTTACATAACCACCCACCGAGTACTCCGAGAATGGAGGCTTCCAATACAATGTAACGTTGATGTTAGAATAGTCCGTTGTGGTTTGCGGAAAGAAGTTTAGAAATATTACATGCAGAGGGTGTGAAAGTTGTTCGTGGTATTAAAAGTAAACAATACGTGGCTGGTATATTCATTCCCGTTCCAAAAAATATTACGCGACAACATCTTTCGATAAGCATTTTTTGCGGCCTCATATTATGTTTTCAAGAAAGAACCAAGTAACAAATAACGTAATAGAAAATAAATTTTGTAAAATTTCGAAGAACCATCATTAAATACTTTAATTTTGTGATTACTTTAATTTTCTTATAACAATCATTAATTCGATTCTATTAGGTGCTTGCATATATTATGATATTTTTTTTTCACTTAAAAAGGCATTTATGGGAAAAAATTGCTACAATTTATATCAATCAAAATGTTTTCCACCATTTCCGATTTGCAAATAAATGCCTTTGATTTTTTTTTGTTGGGGAGGGGTCTAGGTCGTTCTTTGTCACTGACAACGAGATTACTACTCTTAAAATTGTTTAAATTAAAGCCAACAATTAGGATATGACGGAGCATCATCATCATCATTTTCTATGATGTCTGATGGGCTTCGGCAACAAATTTCTTCAGATAATAAATAAATAAATAAATATGACGAAAGTGTAATTTGAGGAGTTCCATGATTTGTGTCTTTACACAAAGAATAACTCAATACTACTAAATAGTAAACTTTCAAAATGATAATATAGATTTAGTAAGCCGGTAAAACTCCAAACCATTGCCATTTATGTAGATACTTCGTACGTTTGCCATTAGATGTCGCTGATTAAAATGCATGGAAGGACTAAATACTTTAGGTAAAGATACATAATGCAAGAAATTCTGAAACGACACGCTAAGAAAAAGAAAAACATATATCATGGACATAATAATAATATAAAAAAATTAAAATGGAATCTACTATGCATATTTTAATGTATCATGTCGGAACATCATTTCTTGAACGGCCAAGCACCACGTGCTCGTGCAAGTTAAATTATAATTTTATTCATTTTAATGGTTTCATCGAATGAGTCACTTTAGTATTGCAAACGATCCAAAAAATTTTTTGTCTCGCATTGATTGTTTAAAAAATATATCGGATTTCCTATTTATTTCATTTCACATAATCTCGTGCTCGAAATGGCATTTTTCTAGGTTTTATTTGCTGTAGTCCTTAATTTAATTTTTTAATCAGAACTTTTGTAAATGCGATGGCAACGTGTTATTAAAAGCAGATTTTTTGAGATGCTCGTGCAGATATTAAAATTTCAATTTTTCGCCAACGTTTTTTTAATTTTATTTTTCGCCAATGGATTTTTGTCTACCTAATTCCCAAAATAACATCATGTTCTGACATGAAAAAAAATTACCCAAATCTATGCTTTAAATTAAATTAAACATTAGGTTTATTAGTCAAGAGTTAAAATTGTGAAATCTCTGTTCCTTGCCCCAAAAATATAACATTCAATTGTAGAGCATGATACATGAATTCCCTTCCAATTAAAATAAAATATAACGGCACATAATGTATTCCGTAAACTCCCAACCGAATCCCGAGTTCTTTCAAAAAGTTTTTGCAAGGTCCCGACTAAGTCCCACAGCACGTGCCCGCAATAATGACAACAAAACACCGAGTGGGTCATAGTGGAGCGGCTTAGTGTTCACCCGAATTCCAGACCTAATATCACTTGACTTTCATCCGACTTGATTTGCGCGGGAAAGATTAATGGTGAGCAGCATATGGGAAAAATGAATCTGTCATGTCTGTCGCCCAGCTGATTCCACCCCCCAGACGGCAGGAATATGGGTTGGATCTGTGTGTTTAGCAGTTGTGAGCATATTAAGCGGGTTTGTTAAGATTTACATCGGATGCGTGAAGAATTGTTACGACGATCACATTTCCTAAGTCTATATTTGAAAAAGATGGTAACAAACAGACACAATGCGGAATTGTTAATCCTCCCCTCCCAGTAACTCTTAATTTAAATCCCAATTAATTTCCAAAGCTTCATCTTAATTTAGCTCATAGTAAAGTCACTCTAATATATTCTTTTATTTCCTGACCCATTCCACTTGTTCTAGTTAAGGCTACCAGGGACCTTTAAAAATGACTTTTTTTTTTTTTTTTTTTTCAATTTTCACCATAGCAATTTGTAATTCACTTCGATAGTAAATCATTTCGATTTTTATTATTACTTACTATAACCCTTTTGAAACAAAAGTTGGGATTAATCTTGAAGTTTGAGTACGAAATATCAAAATTAACCAATGTAATAACTTAAAACTATTGATATTTTTTTAAAAAAAAGTTTGAGAAGTTTTGAGTTATTACATTGGTTTATTTCAATATTTCGTAATCAAACTTCACTCCAACTTTTTCGCAACCCAACTTTAATTTAAAAAGAATTAAAGTAAGTAATAATAAAAATCGGAGTGCTTTCGAACAAATTTGGAGCGCCTGGAACATGTTTTACAAACGTTATTTACTGCTAATATTATATTATATTAACCCCTATAAATCATAAATAAATTAATATAATGCTTTAAAATTTTGTGTGTCATCTCCTACAGTGTTACTCTGAATGCCTGTAAAATTACAAATTGCTATGGTGAAAATTGTCATTTTCACCATAGCAATTTAAAAGGTCCCCGGTAGCCTTAATTAATTCAACAGAAGCTTTGTAAAATGGCTGAATCAGGTAAAAGCCAACTAATTCCCACAATTCGGGTGTAGGGATAAAATACTGTCCAGCTTAGCACAATCCATTAAAAAAATCCTTATGATTCCTTTGCACGAGCCCTACATCTGATAGACATGCGTCAAAGATCCGTATTAAAATCTAAAAGTATATATTCACAGGGATAAAAGTTTCATCGACTTTTTCTAATTCCGTTTTGTGTCGTTCTGTGTTGTGCTCGTCGCTTTTGCTTGTACATAATGCCTGCTTTACGTGATGGAATAAAACGAACTTAAAACTTCTAAGTATCGTCTATGTCTTCGAAACTACCTTCTGTTCTCGATAAATAATAATGCATTGCATATATATGTACTGATATCTCTTAATCTAATTTAAATTCTAATTGCCGGCTTTCTGGCACAGAGGTAGCGCGTCTTCATCGTGTTCTGAGTGTCCCGGGCCCGAGTCCCGGTTCAGGCATGGTTGTTCTTCTGTTTGCTACCTGTGAGGTGTGTGCCTGTGCCCTTCTGTAAAAAGGGGCTGTGCTAGCGACTGTGATGAGTGTGTAGCTAAGTAGTACTCTTGGCCCTAGTTGGCGCTACTTGAAACAAGACGGCTTAAAATCTCCTGATATAATCAGCGGGGCTTGTCCATGGCAAGTTCCATAAGTAACAACAAATTCTAATTAATTAAAAAAATTTATCTTAATTTAGCCCATATTAATAACTTCATGTTAATATGTTTTCTTATTGTTGGATACAATTCCCACTTTTTATCACGTAAGAACATGATGTAAGAGTTTTAGTTAGGAGGAATCGATGTCCCCGAATTTCACAGGCAAAAAATATTTTTATCTGCTTTTACTTGTATTGCATTAACCCCTTAACCGGTATGCCCGTGCGCCGTACGTGCATCGATATACCGTATTTTGATCGTTTTATACAAAAAATAAATCATTTATAACAATTATAATTCAATACTAAAATGACCGAATACGTAGATAAGCCAAGTATTAAATGGATTTCCATTTGAATCAAAATAAGAAAATATTCCCAAAATAGAAGGTGTCATCTTATTAGACAGTAAGGAAAATAAAGGGGTTAAGGGGTTAATATTATGTATACTTCTTTGAAAGCAAATGCGTTTTTAAAAGGTTGATGAAGAACTATGACATCATAGTGGTTATCTCATCTCAAAATCTTCAGAGTTTTATCAAACAGACTTGACTTAAAGTATCACTCAAGAAATCGAAAACTCGGATATAAAATCAGAAATTCCGATATCGTTCAAAATCGATTTTAATTTTATTAAAAAGATGTTCGATCCCCAATTTTTAAAGAAGTAACTATCAAAACCATGGATGGAAGAAGAAAAAAAGAAAAGAAAAGAAAAGATTTCCATTTTATAGCCTTCACTCTCTTGTCAACCAGACTTGACTTAAAGTATCACTGAACAAAGAACGAAAACCTCGACATCAAATCGGATTCAAGATTTCCAGCTGGAATTCCCAAAATCCAGAGGATTCAGAATTCGCACTCATATTGCATAATATTGAGAAGTGAACGCAAAGAAAACGTCTGGATGGGGAGGACCGAACCTCTCCACTGAACGCTCCTTATTCAACGTGAAATCCGAAAACGTGATCGTCGAAAAAGAACTGATTTCCGAGACGAACGTCAGAGCAGCCATCGTCCAAAGCACGATCCATGGCTTTCTGCACCTAGCAAATGCACAGCTATCATGTTCTAAAATCAAGATGGAGGGCCAGGTAGAAAGGGGGGGTGTCTTCGGGGAGTAGATTCTTCTCCAAAAGCAAAACCCGGTGAGACTTTTTTTTTTTGGAAGGGGGGGGGGGGGGGGGGAGCGTGCTTCAAGTTTCTGTTTGTTCAATGATGGCTTGGAATGCAACGCTTTATTCTTCCGCTTGCATACAAAAAAAAATGAAACATTTAGAATTTTTATTTTATTTGCTCCATTTTGGGCCACAAACCAATTAATTTTTTTGCTATTAAATAATAAAAAGGAAAGGTTCATTGGAAGTCCATATCTATGTTGTTAAAAGAAAGGTTTTTATTTTTAATCTTCCCACCATTAAAGTAAAAATATGGGAAATTGTGATATCATATCATAGAAAAACAACTTGCCAAAAATTTACCTAAACAGATTATTAAACCATAATATCTAAAAGAACATTGTATCTAGAGAGCGCCAATGCTGTTACAACTAGAACACAAATGAAATGAACAAAATTAGCAAAAATTGTGATGAAGAAGATTGGAAATTGTGATGAAGTTTTGATGCATACAATTCTTCGAAGTAAAATTTGTTAAAAATTTCGTGGTTTAACCCTGTTTATCCGACACAATGTACAACATGCTTTAATGTGTAGTGATTATGTTAAGACAAAAGTCGGCAGCAAATTCTACTGATCGTTAATTAATTTTTTAAACGTCGCGCTAGTGTATTATAATGTGATCTTCACCATCCCATTTCGAGAGAAATTTCGAGAACAATACCTTTTTGTGTATTTCTGTAAAAACATAGAGTCTTAAACAGAATATGAAAATTATAAGTGAAATTACGCAATATTACAAGGTTTTTATTGGAGCATAAGCAATACCATTTTTTTATATATATTATTTTCTGCAAGGACTTAAGGAATTGTTCGTAGATTTAAATAATAATACACTATGAATTTTTAAATTATATATTTATATATCCAAAATATTACACAAAAGAGTCGCATAAATTAAATTATACGGAATTAAAATTCAAAATATTTATTAAAAAAGTTCATCGTGACTTATTTATTACATTGTATCTTTTATTACTATAACACTTAAAATAAATAACACATTTATAAAAAATATGCTTCAAAAATCGACGATAACTTTAAAAAATGTAGATTTTAGACTTGTGTTATCCACAATTGAAGAAAGATGCAGAGTAAAATATTTGTAATAAGGATGGAAATGATTTCATTTCCGATTATAACAACAACAGAAAAAAAATGCACCTAAAACCCTTTTTTAAGTTTATTAAAAAAATGCGGGAAATTTTGCACCGACTAAACTGTCACCGCAGAGAAGATTAGTTTTTGAAGTTCTTGATAATTTTATAACTATCAAGCTATGCTTTAATAATTTTGAAAGTTATAAAGAAAAAAACTCGCAAAAATTTTGCTTAAATAATTAAAATTCTATGTAAGATAATACTAGTAACAAATAGTTCCATGATGAATTTCCTGTCTTCCAACGAATATATATGTGAAATTTCGTTTATGAGTCTCCAATTGTATATTTTGTATAACATGGACAAACATAGAAAACCAAGAGAGTTTCCTGTTTTCCTTATAGTTGAAACAGAGTATGATGCATAGAAATAACATTAGCTAAAGTAAATTTTAGAATTCTATGCGGGAATTTTAAAAGATAATAGAAAATGCAACCACAAATTTTCCTTTATCATATTACGAAAATCGCAAAAATAAAGTATTATAAAAAATTTAAAAATTAATAATACAATAAAAATATATAAAATTAAAAAAAGAAATATAGGATTGCAAACTTCAAGTTATCATGTGAGAACATTATTCTTTTTAAGTCATTATTTGTTTTAATGAATTAAAGTCATTAACCAGTTTAAACCGGGTGAAAACATCACGAGACTTGTCTATCGTTCTCTATCACTTTATAATACAGATACATACATAATGCTAATTTTTTTGAACTTTCATTTTCAACTTTTCTAGCTGGCAAACAAAGTTTTGTAGACTAACCGATTTTAAAACGGGGGGAAAAAACGTTTTTCCAATATTGACACATGCGATAATTACGAAACATATGCCTTTACGAAAGCAAGATATAATTACGAAATGTATACCTTTACGAAATTAAGATCCGATAATAACGAAACATATACCTTTACGAAATTACGATACGATAATTACAAAATATATATGCCTCCACGAATTTACGAAATATATATACCTTTACAAAATTACGATATGATAATTGGGATATATATATATACCTTTATAAAATTACAATACGATAATTACGAGGTATACACCTTTATGAAATTACGATACGATACATCCGGAATATATACCTTTACGAAATTACTTTATGATAGTTAAGAAATATATATACCTTTAAGAAATTACGATGCAATAATTACGAAATATATACCTTTATGAAATTGCGATACGATTAATAAGGAATATATACCTTTACGAACTTACGATACGATTATAACGAGATATATACCTCTGTGAAATAACAATACGAAAATTACGAGATATATACCTTTATGAAATTACGATACGATAATTACGAAATATATATACCTTTAGCGTGAATCCAGCATTTTTATTGAGTCTATAGCGAAAATATGTATTTTGATTTCTCTTTTGGTCGCCGATTGACATTAAATTTGATTCAAAAATTACAGTTGTTGTTACAAAATCATATACTTAACTTCCTTTACTTAACTCATCACATTTGTCGGTTATTGCGTTTACATGCACGCGAAAGTACAGACCGACTTACGGTCAACCCTTTGAAGATTTGCTTCAAAATTCAATGACAGCCTCATATTTAAGGTGCTTAACTTGCATACCTATACTATCTATCCAGCTCTCTTCATGTTGAAATTATCGAATTGAATAGAAGAATTGGCTCAACCAGATTTCCTTTGAATGTATTTCATTTAACATTTGACATGAATTTGTTACCAAACTCCATCCGCCTAGCTCAAATCGTTTATGAGTTGAGTTTTCAGGCAGGTAGACAAAATGCGGTTTTCGAGCATAGTGAAGTTTGAAAGTAAAGAAATCACTAGTTCAACTTTTTTATAAAAAAATATTTAAGAGATGCATTTTTTAGATACAATTGTTTTTATTAGTTGTAAAGATTGCTATAAAAAATACACATACACACACTTTCAAATGATGTTGAAAATAAAGAATGTATGATTTCATCAAAGTCTATTTCACGGTCTTGTGCTAAGAACATTCCTACACACTGTCCTGGCTTAGAGGCAGCGCGTCTTCCCCCTCATCTGGGCGTCCCGGGTTCGAGTTCCGGTTCAGGCACGATTGTTCTTCCGATCTCTATCTGTGAGGAGGGTGAATGTCCCCCCCCCCCGTAAAAAGGGGTTGTGCAAGCGAATGTGACGCATGAAGTAGCTGACTCGTACTCTTGAACCTAGTTGGCACTCTTGAAAAACAAGAGACGCTTGATCGGCTTAAAATCGCTGATGGCCGTCAGCGCGCTTGTCCATAGCAAGTTGCTGTTGTTACTTATGGCACTTGCCATTGGACAAGCCCTACTGATGAAAGCATCAGTAGATTTAAGCCTAATGAGCGTCTTTGGTTTTCGAACTAGCGCCAACTAGGGCCAAGAGTACGACTTATCTACGCACTCATCACAATTTCGCTTGCACTGCACCTTTTTATAGGGGGGGGCACAGTCACACATCTCACAGATAGCACACAGAAGAGCAACCATGCCCGAACTGGGACTCAAACCCGGGACTTCCAGAACACGAGGAAGACGCGCTACCTCTTATTCAGAGAGCCGGTCCACGACAAGTGCCATTAATAATTGGTTAAAACCATCAACAGCAGCAACATTCCTACACATACAGTCATACACAGAAATTGAGGGTACTTACGTATTATACCGTCTTCGCCAACGACCGCCAACGGTTTAGTAACTCATTGGCGACAGAAACTTGGTGATAAAGATAAATGGATTACATCATTGCTGGATTGCCATAATTGGCGGTTTATCAAACTCATTGGCGATGACCTGAAATTTGGCGATAAAGTTGGACGGTATAATTACATAAATACCACATTGAGTTTGAGATACCATTTATTTGTGCGTTATATGATCTACTACTCCTTGAAATTTGTTCTATGAATTCTAAAATGACCTCTATATAACACTCCTTGTAAGTTATATGCTACTGAATTCATTATGCTCTGCTACTGACACCCAAAAACTAAAAATACCACCACATAATAACAAGTCCCCCCGGAATTAATCCCCATTGTTCCATCCCTTCGTGTCGCAACAATTTCATTTTCAGCGTCAATGCAAAGATCTAACCCCCGTTTCCCTTCTCGAACAATTTATTCATCCTTTTCTCCGTAGTTAGGTACGCAAAATCCACTTGGCGAGCATTTTTAAAAAAGAAGCAAAGTTCTGCGATTTAATGACGCGACCTTCCATTGAATAATGGTCCGAAGTCATTTGCGCGCCAAATAAACCCAAACCGTCTTTTACGAGCCTCGACGAAGATGGGTGCATGGAGATCAATCGTAGCAGGGCTGCGGCAGTTGAAATCTATTTCAGGTTTTATGTGACGGTTTCTGGCGAAGAGGAATTGGAGAGTTTTTCAGCGAGAAAATAACGCGGTTGTTCGCTAACGGAGTGCGAGAATGCGCATTATTTAATAAAAAATGTGATTGCGTCTTGACTAATGATTTAAGGTTACTTTGCACATGAAAAGTGGGGTGGAGAGGAAGAGACATTTAGAAGTGTTTGTCTGTTGATTTATATAAGGTTTTATGGGGATATTTTTTAAAGTGTTTATTAACAATTTAGCGACGTTTCGGAAAGGTTTTGCTGTTATATAGAGACACAATTAGTATTCAGGTTGTTTACTTACTTTAAGTAATTTTAAACATTAAAACGTCCGCCTGCAAATGGTTTGATATTTTTGCATCATTATTTGATTACAACAAATTAATTGTCAAACAAATGACTGAAGATTGTACAGATTGAGGCTAATTTCTTTTTTTTTTTTTACTTTTACTTAAAACTTTATTCATTTTTTTTCATTTTCACTACATATGTTTTGATTTATTTAATTAAATAGAATATTTATCCACAAAAAGCTATTTTTTGGAGCTTTCTTGATTTCAAAAATTAGATTAGGATAGTCGGCTTTCTGATACAGAGGTAGCACCTCTTCCTCGTGTTTTGGTAGTCCCGGTTAGGGCATGGTTGTTCTTTTGTGTGCTATCTGTGAGATGTGTGACTGTGCCCCCCTGTAAAAAGGGGCCGTGCAAGCAAATGTGGTGAGTGTGTAGCTAAGTCGTACTCTTGGCCCTAGTCGGCACTACTTCAAAAACAAGAGACGCTCCTTTCAGCTTAAATCTGCTGCTGTATCAGCAAGGGTCCTGTTCATGGCAAGTCCCACAAGTAGCAACAACAACATATGAGGATTAATTTTTTGTAGTAACGGAATAAATGACGGAATAAATGGAATTTCATTTTTTTAAACCCTAATAAAAGCATGCTATCAATGTTGTTGCTGTTTCTAATGGCAAAGCAATTTTAAGCGATGCGCATCTCTTATCTTAAGTAGCCCCAACTAGGGTTAAGAGTACCTCTTAGTTTCTTGTGCGTCACATTCGTTTACTCAACCCCTGTTTACAGGGGGGCACATTCACACATCTCATAGATAGAACAGATGAAGAACAACCATGCCCACACCAGGACTCGAACCCGGGAAGCCCAGATAACGGGGAAGAGGCACTACCCCATGCCAGGACGTCACCATGCTATCCATAAATTGCGCTACTCGAAAAGTATGATGTAAAATTCCACTAAAATGCTTTACAGAGCTGGCCATTGGAGCTAGGCCATTTGTTATTCTTTAGGTAGTAAGTATTCACTAGAATATTTTGCGAAATTATAATTTCTTTAATAATTTTTAATGCATTTTGATAGAAATTATAAACGACAGTAATTTATTTTTCAGAACCAATCTAATTTAAGAAATGAATTCCTATGTAGAAGTGGATTACAGGACAGAAAGCGAGAAACATTTGCGAAGACCACTCCCATTCTTTTAATTTTATTATAATTATTTTCTACATTAATATTCCATAATAATTTTCGTTTTAGCTGTTAAGTCTTGGAATTTTTTGTTAGTACTTTTGTGATTGTCGTTCTACAAATGCATAATTTAATTTCATTAAACTATGTTTATATTTATATAAGCTGCAACATGTATTCTTTATGAACCTTCCTCGTCGATTTTTATGTGCCATTTAGACCATTTTGGTTAAATAGCTGAAAATGGCAAAAGTCAAATCAGTAAAAATACTATATCTCATTCTTCCATCTCGCTAAAATTCTGAATTGTTGATCAAAAACCTGAAGTTTAATTCCTTAACACTGATAATACTTTTTTTTTTGTAAATTATAATACGAGGAGGTAAAATTAAAAATTACTAGAGAGCGTTGGTCTCTGTTCGCTTTATATCATCAACCGCGAAATTGTCCTGTTACTGTATCTGATATTCGTCTGTTCTAGTTTGCAAGTTTTTAAAACTTCAGCAGCCATTCGTTTTATGTTGGAAGTTTAATCTTACCATGATGATAGTATACATTTCTCGATCGTCCAACTTCTGAATCAAACCTCAAAGCTCCATAAAGAGAACATTCTTTACTCATATCTTCGATATCTAAATATTACTTCAATTTTTCACATCATACTTCGATATTTACGCATTAGACCACCCAACTTCATCGCCAAGTTTGAAGTCGTCGCCAATGAGTTACTGCACCGCCAATTATGGCAATCCGACAATGGTGTAATCCGTTGATCTTTATCTCCAAATTTAAATTCGTCGCCAACGAGTTACTAAACCATTGGCGACCGTTGGTGAAGACGGTCAAATGCGTAAGTACCCATACTTCTAATGTAGCAGCTTCACGATCAATTTTTCTTTTTTGGTAGATTCTCGCTCCTTTATTCTTTGCCTTTTATTCTTCACCTGATATCTCATTACTATTTTAAAAAAAAACAATGCAGGGTTAACATTAATATTAACTTAATCAGGTATTCTGATGATTGCTAGCCGAGAGACGAAACTTTTCCTTTACTCGATAAAAGTACACAAACCAGAAAGCTAACCATTAGTGTTGTCAAAAATGGTGTGTCTAAAAGTAAAATTAACAAATAATACTGTTTTAAACTCATTTGCTATTAATCTGGTGTTAATTTGACATTTTTTCACCACTTCACCGTCAAGCGCAATATAAATACTTACTATCATGTTATAAAAATTTTCATTAAATATTGCAAACAATACAGACAAAACAAACCTCAAATGTCATGGGTCAGGTGACTCGCTATCTACCAATCACAAAATGAATAAAACGTAATATTTATATTTAAAAAAAAAGATAGGATAAGTATAATTTGTGAGCCTTCCTTGTTGAATAGCCAAAAAAACTGTGAGCGTTAAATAAACTATCTGTGTGGTCTCCTCAAATCTTTCTCACATATTCTATAACAAACTTGTTATGCCAGAGAGAGCTTTGCATGGCATTGTTGTACAATAGTTAAGAAATATTAACTTTTAAGGATAATTTAGTATTTTTTTCTGAATAGATTGTGCCCTCCTTGGCGAGTTATTTGGCGATTAATTCTTGGCGTGTATTAATAGCATCCAAAAATCGAATTTGTGTTTTATGTCTTCTTGTTCAACCGATTAAAACAAAAATTCACACGAAAGTAGACTTGTGGTCACAAAATTTCATACCCAATTTGATACATTAAAATCATTGCGTTTTTGAATTATCTAGTTTTTTAAGTTTCTGAAAGTAAAGACTGACGGACAGCCAGTCAATGGTTGGATTTGACTCAAAATACGTCGGATGTCAGCACTACAGATGTTAAATCTGTTTACTGAATTTTATTTATCTAGCTCTTTCCGTTTCATAATTATCTTATTAAATTTTATTGGGACAGAGGGACAGAGGGACTTGTTATAAACAAATTGAACATAAAATCTGATTGAAATCTGCAAATTAGTATTGAAGAACTATACCAAATTTGAAACGTCTAGCTGAAGGTGTATTTGAATTATTTTTATGACAGACAGACAGAAGAAAGGGCCTTTTTCAAAAATGTTTTTCTTAACACTTTGGTGACCGGCAATTTTACACAGAAACTATGTCATGTCACCCGCTACTTTTTTGTAATTGAATATGAAAGTAAAAAGTTCTTAAAAAAAAACTCCAATGAATTTTGTTGAATTGGAACATCAAAAAGTTCTTCGCCGATACGTGCCGTCATGGTTGAAATTTTTGGAATTTTACTAAAATTCTAATAAAAATGTAAATACTAGGAAAAGTAATTTTTTCTGTTATAGAGCGGACAAGACTAAACACGATACACCAAGTTTTTGCAATGTTCTATATCGCCCTCGATGTTATAAATTGAAACAGATAATACAAGTGCAATGACGAGTTAACTCGTCACCGGTCAGCAAAGTGTTAAACTCAGGGAATTCTGAAACGAGGATATTCGTCAAAATCTCCAGTTTGAATTTTTTACCGATTATTATACTTTCTTTATATTATTGTACATGAGAAAATAATAAATTTATTAAATCTGATAGTTCTATCTCGCTGAATCCCCACATGATTTATCAAAATTTAGAATCTGAATTTTCAATAATACTAATAATAATAATGCTTTTTTTTCTTGACTATAATTGTGAGAGAATAAATTAATCATAGCTCCAAATTTTTTTAAAAAATTATATTCATTATTTTTTTAAATACTAAAGTTTTAAATATATTTCACTATTTTATATAACGTTTTCAAAAAAAGCAATCAATAATTTTTAATAAAATGCAGATCTATATTTATAGCGACCAAGCGATTAATTCCAAACTTTCTTGTCAGAGACTTCAAGCTCCAATTTTGTTTCGTAGCAAAAATGCCAGCAACTAATTTTTGCGCAGGTTAATCTGGGGAAAATTTAATAAAAGGCTTTTTCCTCTTAGAGGCATGGTTGTAAACTGAGACGTGAGTAGAAAGTTTAGTGGGTAGGAAAAAAAGTAATAACAAAACTAGAAAGAAAAAAAAAGGAAAAACTGAATCTTCTGTTGACACGTTGCAAATAAGATAAGGAAATGCTACGTGAAGTGGTATTGATTGAACGCCAGGCACAAAAAGCAAAAGGGGTTCCAATTTTAAAAGGTGTAAAGACAGCCACCTTTTTTGTTTTGTTTATCGATCGGGAAGTTCCTGAAGAAGGTCGGGTTATTTTTATTAACTCCTGTTTTAATTTACTTAGAAGTTCAAACTAGTATCACTCGAAAATTCCAAAATTAACCACACGTAGTTACTTAAAAAAATAGTAAAAATCTTACTTACGCGAAAAATAAATTATTATTTTTTCACTCGCTTATGAATAGTTAAAACTTATAGAACTATCAGGTTAAAGGCTAAATTTAAGTTAACCAAGGAAACTAAAGTTTTAGAAACTATTAGGTTTTTACTTCTAATAGTACATTTCATAAGAAAATGTTCGCAACTGGTGATCTTGTTTATCCAGTTATCAAATGTTATAAAGGTTTAAAATCGTAATATCATTCTTTGATAAGATTTGAAAATATTTAATTCACGTGAAATATAATCACTTTTGATTTCACAAAAGGAATTGAAATAATTGTTAGACCAATATTAACATGTTAATTCTAATGCCAAATTTCGGGAATTAAAAAAAAAATTTGAAAAAAATTTAAATTTAGGAATTTTGTATGTTTTTAAATCAAAAACATCTTTTAAAAAAACGGTTAGAATTTTTTTGTATAATTAAACAGAATTTTCAATAAAATTAATATAATTATCAAAAATAATATACTTTATGAACAATAAAACACTTTTTATTATTTTTAGTCAAATTATTTAATAGAAATTAAACTTGAATTACGATAATTACAAATTTGTAATGAAATTAAAACTCTACAATAGGAAAAAATAATATAAATAAAAATTAAATGGCTTTTATCCCAATTTAAAAATTAATTTATAAATTCATTAATTTATAACTAGCACTGGAAAATATTATACTATACAAAACTAAATAAACAAAATTTTTAGGTGACTGAGAAACTTTTCATACAAACAAAAAACGTAGATAAAAAAAATTAATAAGTAAAATAATGAAAACGATTAAACCAAAATAAAACACTAAATAAATAAAATAATAATTCAAAAATAATAAATCAAAAACCTGAAAATATAATATACTGTTCAGTATGACTTAATGAAAAATAGAATTGAATTTTGGCAACATGAATTAAG
This sequence comes from Argiope argentata, assembly GCA_026289955.1. Taxonomy (NCBI): domain Eukaryota; kingdom Metazoa; phylum Arthropoda; class Arachnida; order Araneae; family Araneidae; genus Argiope; species Argiope argentata. Next base: position 5,879,830 of record JAOUZG010004491.1, on the reverse strand, counting down.
TAAAATTAAGATGACTTTTATTACATCAGTAATATTGAAAGTCATAAAAAATACAATCAAACTTCACTTAACGAATAAAAAGATATTGTATACAAAATCCATGTATACAATCTCTATCTATAAAATAAACACGTCAAAAATTCGAAAAACAAAAAATTTGATTGCTTATTTTATTTTATGTTGCTTGTGTTTTTGTGTTATGTGATTTACGTAAAATACCGTGTCGAAAAAGTCGACATATTATGCGTCGACAAATGTCGACCAAAAATTCCAATATTTTAGAATTTAAATTAATAAATTAAAATGCTTAAATTCCACTCAATATGTTTAAAATTATCGAATTTACATACTGAATGACAAAAAACAGATTCTTTATTAACGTCTAAAATATAAGACACTACAATTTTAAATGTATAGACAATTTACTAATATTAACTTTTTAGTCATCATACTTACAGTCCAAAAAAATATAAGTAGTAAATCAACGTTTAAACCTTTTCACTTATACGTCTTTTATTTCATACGCCATTTTTTCGTAGTTCTAATTCACGCTTAATTATTAGAAGAAGTTCTTGTCTAGACGGTCTTTTATTCTGTTAGCAATACATCAAATATGATTTTCACAAATTAAATAGCTAAAGTTGTAAAGAGATCACTTGAACATTGGTAAAACATCTAAGAAAAAATATAATTATAATTAGTTGCATTTTAAATGAAAATATATAGTTACATTACAATAAAGTCCCAGATTTCACATACATTCGAATAAAAAAAATAGGATTGGAAAATTAATTGGTCTAAGAGGAATAATAATAATAGTAAACATTAAGATAAAATTCTGAAAATTACAGACCTCATTTTTTTTTATTTTGTTCCAGTGTAACAAAAAATGATGAAAATAAAACACGAAATGTACGAATTATAATTAATTTTCCTTCATGCTTAGGTTTATTTACATATCGATAAATCAATTATATTAAACATATTATATATATATATATATATATATATATATATACCTGCGTTGATTCGTGCGAAAACAAAAATTAGGATGCAGTCACAGAAAATGAGACACAGATATTTTTATCACATGCAATCAACATTCTATTTCATAAATAATAATCTAACAATCCACTGTCACAGACGGCTTTGGATGATTAGATTATAGTTGTTAAAATAAATCACATTGGTTATACGACTTAAAGCTTCGATTATATGTCATTTTCCGCGCTGATTTCAAAATCATTTTCGAAGAGTATGAAAACAGTGATAGCAATATTTTGTATTTAGAATTGATCATAATTAATGAAAATTAGTAAACCTAAATTAATCAATGCTAATTTAAACAAGGAAGAATTATTTATTGTAAAATGAGAACAGAAAACAAGAAATAAATATAAAATTTTTCTCTCTTTATGATAAAATTTCCAAATTTGAAATTTAATCAGTGGTTTTAATTTTACGTTTAAAAATACTTGAAATTTTTTCTCTTAAAGGAATTTATTTCAATTGCAATTGTATATCTTTTGATTATACTATTAGTTAACTAATTAATATAATTACATTTGCAATAATATCCATATTGTTCATTAAAAGTTCAATTGCATATATTAAAGGTTATGTCTTATTACTAAACGTCGATTTATTGCAATTTCCAAGATGTTTTCTTTGAACTAACGGAGGTCAAGAGTGAGAAAATATATCGAGATTTCGAAGTCAAATCTTTTTGCTTCTTTGTAATTTTTTGTGTGCTTATAATTATAAAGTGAAAAGTTATCTCAAAATATTTTCATAGAAAGGAACAAAAATTAATGTGAAATAATTGTTATGCAACTTACTGCATTAATTTTTCAAGTAGAAAATTTAGATATAAAAATATTCGATTGCTTCTCTTGTTTGCAAAAAATATGTGCTTACTGTTAAGCAAACGATTTTTAATATTTTAAATCTTTCCTGGTTCGTTGCCATGGCAACAAGGTTTAGCGTATATTCTATAAGGAAAAGAGAATACTTGAAAATAAATCCCTCAATTCTTCGACAAAACACCTCCTTTTTCATTACATTTCTTACCTTTTTTTTCTCATTTTTGACGATGTGAATACGTTTGCATAATAATTTCACAACAGTAACATAAAAGGAAAAACTGTATTGGATAAACTAAGAATTCTTTCAATCACAACACCGCAGCCAAAAATTGCAATACACAATTATCTACAAAACTGTAATAAAAATAATAATTAAATAAATAGTTTAAAAAAAAGAAAATGAAAATGAAATTTTCGACCTTTCAAGTTATTATGTGAGAAATATCATTTTTAAGTCATTATTTATCTTAATTAATTTAAGTCATTAGCTAATTTAAACCGGTTTGAAACGCTCAAAAGACCTCTCTCTCTCTTGTGTGTGTGTGTGCGTGTATATATATATATATATATATATTAAACTTTCAGTTTCAGTTTTTCAAGCTGGCAAAGAAATTGTTGGAGCTCTACCCATTTTGAGATGAAATAACAACTTAGAAGTCTTAGTTCTCCGTCAACCTTTTATAACCACATCTGCTGTCAAACAAGCAAGCATAATAATAATGCAATACTGGTAAAAACAGGCCAACCTTTCAAAAACGCACAACCTGCTTTCAAAGAAGCATACGTATTAATACAACAATATTGGTAAAAGTACATAAACCTTTAAAAAACGCAACTGCTGTCAAAGAGACATGCATATTAATAATGCAATACTGGTAAAAGCAGGTAAAAATATTTTTTGCCCGTAAATTTCGGAGACATCAAAATCTCTTAATCAAAACAGCATCACATTCTCACATGATAATAAATAAATAAAAATAAAAAAGATTGCATTTCTTATCAACAGATAACAGTAATTTAGTTTATATCGTAAAATGCTGTTTGACTAAATTTAGCAGAATCATTCCTTTTATCAGCAGTTTGTATTGTTATAGATTTATAAGAGTATTCTGACTTCTAATTGAGATATTCTTTGGTTAAATAACAGACCTTAATGTTGTTTTTAGATACATTTATCAATAATATAAAGTTATTATTCATAATTTTTTTCTTTGTTACATTTTATTCTAAACGGTTTTTTTTTTAATTTTCTCGTATACGAGGCATGCAAACCGAAAATAATGTAATCATTTAAAAAAATTCGAACTGAAGACTTTGGCGTCTCTATACATTTCAAACCATCAAAAAAATTATATTTGTAATTTTGCTTGTTCGTCTGTCTGTCTGTAAACAGGATGACTAAAAAATACTCTGAGCTAAAAGGAGAAATTTTGGTACAAGATGTTTACCTTATCTATTAATTCTATCCATTAACTTCTATTAATTTATCCATCTGTTAATTTCTATTGCCTATTAATTTCCAATTCTATTAATTTACCTATTTATTTGCTATCAAAATTTGAACGAAACTAATTCAGAAAAATCAGTCAGTCCAGCTGCTCAAATATGAATAAAAAATTTAATTGTTCAAGTTTTTATAACTAAATCCTCCAAGAAATCGACCACCAGGTCAGGCTATAGTTTCCCAAAGCATGTAAACGCAACAACTAAAATTACTTAACTCGTTTAACACTGAATTTTAAAATGTGGAATTTAAAAAAATGATGAAAATTAATGATTAGCGTCACAAGAAAACATTCAGATTTAATTTGATCTAATTTTCACCAGGGATATAGGAACCAGGAAAAGGTAGCAAATGCCACCATCAGGTTTGAAAAGAAATGAAAAATTAAGAACTTAAAATACCGTGTAGGCAAATACCATCGGGAGGGCCGAAAGGGTTAAATATATGAAATCCGAGATGTGATTATGCAGTAAAACAGCAGTTCTGTGTTTAATTTTGGTTATAATCGATCCAAAAGCAATTCAAAACACAATCTAATTTTTGTATTTTAATAGTATTCCAAAGCTTAATCAGCCGTCTTGATGGCACAGAGGTAGCGCGTCTTCCTCGAAAGTCCTGGGTTCGAGTATGGCTGTTCTTCTGTGTGCTATCTGTGAGATGTGTGACAGTGTCCCCCTGTAAAAAGGGGTTGTGCAAGCGAATGAGGTGAATGTGTAGCTAAGTCGTACTCTTGGCCCTAGTTGGCGCTACTTCGGAAACAAGAGACGCTCCTTTTGGCTTAAATCTGCTGCTGTATCAGCGGGGGTTTGTCCATGGCACGTGCCATAAGTAACAACAATAGCAACGATTAATCGCTAAAGATCACTAAAATGGGGTCTTTCGTAATTACCGTTAATCAAAGGCATGCAATTAATAAGATGTGATTATTAATGAATATGTAGGAAAGTTTTGAGGAGACCATGCTCTCTTGTTTAAGTATAGTACGCAGTCATGATGTGGAAAAATGAATATGATAAAAATGCCCCCACCCCCTGGATTGAGCTATGGTATACAGACAGACATGAAGATCCTGTCAAATAGACGAAGTATTTCTTATCTTCTAAACGAAAGAAAGAAAAAAAAGTCAGTCTGAAAACTTCAGTTAACTGATAAGGTTTCAAGAGCTTCGAGGCATCGGGAGGTTGAGATACACGTCATTTATTTAATTAAACTGACTTCACGGTTTGAATAATTAAACAACTTCTCGGTAGTACATTTTTTTTCACCCTTCCAGGAAATGATGAAGGCTTCGCAATATTTTCTACAGCGAAACAATGAGCAAATAAATAAAATATGATCTAGGAACTGACGATAACGAGTATGCAAGTCTTATTTAGATATGCAATAAAAAATATTTCTGACAAAATGAAGGTTATTTTATTACTAAAATAAGCAAAAAAAAAAGCATTAAAAGTGGTGTTATTATTAAATAAACGTGCTGTTATTAATGGCACGATACCTTAGCCATAAAAAGCGACATTTTTTTAACCCTTTAAAGACCCATTTTTATTTCTATCAACAGTATGAATACATATCTTAAGGTTTGGGATTAATCAAAGATATCTAATTTACACTTTACGAAAATTTTATTTGTTAATTAAATTGATTAATTAATAATTCATCAGCACATAAAGTCACTTCGTTATGTTTCGAGATTTAAAACAAAAACATATATGAAATTTTTTCACAGAATAATTTGACATGAATTTACTCGGATTTTTTTTTCCAACATTAATTTTTACATTACCGCCTCAAAACAATTAAGTAATCTCATTTTAATATTATAAGATGTGGTTAAAATTGTTTATTAATATTTTTTTTCTTTCTAAGAATAAATTTCAGCATCATAAAGATGCAAAAACTAATAAATTTGCTGTTCAGTCCAGTATATTACGTAAAAACATAATTATAATGAATCTGTTTAAAATTAAAATACTAATATAAAAATGCAAATTTCAAACATTTTAAATTCTAACTTATAAACCCTTAACGTAAATACACACACACACATACATACATAAATAAGCCGATAAAATTCAGTCGTAAAAATATATTTAAAAAATCTCGTTTTCTTAATACAGTCGAACTACAACTCGCCATGTGTGTAACTGCATGTCATATGCCACTACAACTCGCCATGTGTGTAACTACATG
>JAOUZG010004491.1:5862945-5874258 GCA_026289955.1 Argiope argentata | reverse complement strand
ACTGCATGTCATATGCCACTACAACTCGCCATGTGTGTAACTACATGCCAAAGAAGAATAATAATAACAAAAAAGCTTTACTGCGCAACCTGCAATCCCATAAAACCTGCAATTTTTCAATTAATCGCTGGAATGCGGTAAATACACAAATAACAGAAAAACGAATGAATATTTTGGACGCTTTTTTCAGTGAACTGATATTAAAATTTCCCATAAAACCTGCAATTATAGTAACAAATCACACATATGGTACAATAATCACGTGTAGACCGACATATGTCCAAAACCTTGATAGATTTTGTTTAGAATTTGATATGGGTAAACATTTTACGTTGAAAAGTTTTTAAAATTTATGGCTATTGTGTTAGTTTACATTTCGACAGCTGGATAGATATATTTATAATTTTATAAAATCACACATATTTGATGCAAAAATCATATGTTAAATTTCATTTTTTTAAAAGTCAAAAATGTTTGAAAAATGGAAATTTGTCCAAAATCTTGCATTGGAATTTTTTGACGATTATAATGTTTGCTCTAAGTTTTAAAGTACCACACGAAAAACTAAACACACATTTTCATGCCTATATTTTTAATAAACAATAATAAAAAATTATTGAAATTTCGATTTTAGGTCTATTTATGAGTTAATTTACATCAAATTCTTGAAAAACGCGCACATTTCATACTCATCGAGCAAAATGGACTTCTATAAAATATTTGTACATTTATTTGTTTAAAGCGGAGGATTGTTGCTAATCCTTTCATGTACATGGAAAAGATTTCAAAATATCGATTTCATAAAAAATATAAACAAACATATTTATATGTTAGCACAAAACAAAATATGTCCTTTGCCTCAAATTTTAAATATTTTAGTTATTTGTTTTGAGCAAATAAATACTTATGTGAATTCTGTCGATCCAGGTGCAAGACTTATTTACAAACAAAATGGTACTTTATTGCTTTTATGTTTAAAATATATTTCAAGTAACATTATAAAAATAAACAGCCTAAATAGTTTGTTATTATTTAATGGATCTCAATCGAAGTTTCAGGAATACCATACTAAAATCTTAATCAACCGTTTGAAAATGAAATGGAACAATCATATTATTTCATTCAGAAAAATTTATCATATTCAAAAGAAAGAATCGTTTTAAGCATTGCTCTAGTGCTGAAACAGGAAAACAACATCAATCAATTGGGAATCGCGAAAAATTGCATAAACAAATAAAAACCAAAGAAAAACAAATCAAATATTTCCCCCATTTCATTTCATTCAAAGGCATCATTTTACTAGTTCGTCCCGTCCAATCAGATCAATAGTCTCACCTCGGAGCATTGTTGCCACCGGCGATTCGTTAAAATCGTTTGTTATAGCACTGATTACATCTTTTTCGAGGAAAACATAATCCATACAAATCGTCTGCGCTAACGCAAATAATTCTAAATATTTGCGAAATGTTGTGTTTGGATCATTTATAATAGAAATTAAATCGATATTTTTGACAAAACTGATTAATATTATAAAAGCTCACTGTAGAAGTTACTAAGAAGTTAGAAGAAATTTAGGATGGAATTGGGTTTCGAACAAAAAAAAATCTTCTGTACCAAAGCAGAAACATCTTTGGCTGTAACTGTAATCTCTTACTTACAAAAGAATCAAAAACTAATTTTTCTAAATTAAAACAGTTTTTTAATAGGATAAAAATCTGTTATCGTTTTATTTGTGAATGCTTAAACACATTAGAGGCTTTATACTGTTTTAGTTTTTATAAAATCAACATTATTCAAATGCAGAACTTAATTTAGAAATAAATTCACTCTCTTCACACACTTCAAAAATAATGAGAACCTACTAAAAAGTGTTTTAAAAGATAATAACTTTTTAATTGAATGAAAACAATTAAGACAGTATTAAATAAATTCTTTCCTCAACATCAACGAAAACTTCCGTGTGATGCTCCATCAATCAAATGATTAAGTGCCATCGATAAGAATCTAAAAAAACGCTGTTAAATAATCCTGCGATAAAATAATCAGTCAAAATCACGTGAGAGGTGTTAAAAATAACATTTTAAGAGCTTAATGCAGCTTTAACTAACAGTGATTTTGTTTTTCTTCTCCTTTTTTGATATTGCAAAAGGGATTCAAGCTTGTTTAGAGAAGATCAACTTGCTAATGAAATGCAAACGATTTCATTAGCAGGAATGCAGATTTAAAATGCTCGAAGGCATCTGAACAGTGCATTAACAAAATAAAATAATAGACTTGTGCTTCCTTGATAGCAACGCGAAAAGCGTGTGTGTGCGTTGTTCCTGTTTTCGTCTTTTTATTTTTCTCGTATATTTTGAAGAATATCTAAGTTTTAGATTTCCTCAAAAAACATGTTTTTGGAAAAGATCCGTCTATCTGTCTGTATGTGACAATTATGATAAGAAATTTGGTATATGGTCTTTTCAACAAACTTTCTATCAAATTTTGAATTAAATCAGTACAGAGGAAGTCTATAATTTTGAATAAAATCAGTACAGAGGAAGTCTATAATTTTGAATAAAATCAGTATAGGGGAAGTCTATAATTTTGAAAAAAATCAGTACAGAGGAAGTCTATATTTATTTTTGAATAAAATTAGTACAGAGGAAGTCTATAATTTTGAATAAAATCAGTACAGAAGAAGTCTATAATTTTGAATAAAATCAGTACAGAGGAAGTCTATAATTTTGAATAAAATCAGTACATAAGAAGTCTATAATTTTGAATAAAATCAGTACAGAGGAAGTCTATAATTTTGAATAAAATCAGTACAGGGGAAGTCTATAATTTTGAATAAAATCAGTACAGGGGAAGTCTATATTTATTTTTGAATAAAATCAGTACAGAAGAAGTCTATAATTTTGAATAAAATCAGTACAGAGGAAGTCTATAATTTTGAATAAAATCAGTACAGAGGAAGTCTATAATTTTGAATAAAATCAGTACAGAGGAAGTCTATAATTTTGAATAAAATCGGTACAGAGGAAGTCTATATGTCCGGCTGTTCCGATATAAGTCAACACGATAATAATAAAGCGAAGAGAGCTAAATGGATAAAATTCGGTATACATATTTAACATCTATATTGCAAATACCTGCCAAATTTTGATCCAAATACAACAACAGGTTGACTGTCTGTAGGTCCATACTTTCAAAAATATGTAAAACGATAATTCAAAAATTAATTCTACTTAAGTATAGTTTTGTGTAAAATTTGTTCCAATCTTTCGAGAAAAGCGTGCATAAAATAAAATTTCGATTTTCGAATACTATTAACCGCATAACAGGGATTAATCGCCAAAAAAACTTCCCAAGGATAACACAATAGATTCAGTATAAATGTTAAATAAACATCCCCTGCTCACTTCAGCAGGTCAACCCCCCCCCCCTCCGATGTTGTCCTTGAAATATTTGGCTAGTAGAATTTTCTAAAGGATTGATTCCTTTCATTCAGTAACAAAAGTAAATGGAAACTAACTGTTTTAAAAATGTCATGAACAATAAAACTGGAAAAAAGGAAAGAAAAAAGAAAGAAATTAGCATCAGCTAAAATTCAGGAAAAACCGCTGGATAAATTAATTTTTATGGCGGGTATGAAAAATCAAAAATTAGTGAACGAATAAATTAATTAAAAGTGAAGAATGACCTAAAAATATGAAAATAAAAAAAGAACTTTTTAAAACCATTAAACTCCTCCCCTTCATCTAATATCGCTGGTCCTCCCATTAATATATAAAATAACAATACGTGTTAACAAACGATAAGCTTCATTTTTCCTTATTATCCTCATAAGACCTTCAAATGCAATATAAATGCATACTACAATGTAATAAAAAATTTTATTTCATATTTCAAACAATACTGGCAAAACAAAGCTCAAGCGTCATCGGTCAGGTGACTTGTTATCAACCAATCACAAGCCGAATAAAACGCAACGTTTACTTAAAATCCTTTAACAAAAGATAGATCACGTAACTCCCTAAAATTTCCCCGCCTACGCCTTTAATAGTTTTGAAACATTAACCTTTGTCATGAATTTAACATTTTTTACTGAATTTATCGGGTCATTTTTGGTGATTTATTTGGCGGTTATTTTGGCGCGAGAATAATAATATTTGAAAATCGAATTTGTGTTTTCGACAATTTTTTTGCAAACGACTGAAAAAAAAAAACTGCCTTCGTAATTACATTATCCCATGCAAATTTAACATATTTAAGACATTGAGTTTTTGAATTGTCACTTTTATATGTTTCTGGAAATGCAGAAAAACAGACAGTCAACCTTTTGTTGGATTTGGCCCAAATTTCCACAGGTTTTAACACTATAAATATTTTTGTACCGGATTTTAAATATCTAATTTTTTTCGTTTTGCAATTATTCCGTTAATTTATATTCGAAGAGACGGACGGGCGGACTTTTCCTAAACAGATTTCGCTCAAAACATGATAAAAATCTACAAATTTTATGTAAAGACCGCATACCAAATTTCATTTCGCTAGCTCACAGCGTTTTTGAGTTGTCTTTGTCACAGACAGATAGACGGACATTTTCCAAAAATGTGTAGGCGATTTTGACGAATTCTTTACTTTCTTTATACTACGCATACGAAAAAGTAAAAATAAAATAAAATATCATTTTATATTTAAATCATTAAACTATACATCTACCAAATTTGATACCACCAAATCGTTTTATTTGTCTTGGGAAGCTTGGACATGCACATAAATATACTGTTCTGTTTATAAATACAAATGGTGTTCGAATCAGGGACGATTTTGGACACTAGGAACGATCATAGGAATAACAAGTAATATAAAAACAAATTCAAGTCAATTCCTAATTAGTAAAAAAGTAAGTAAAAAGACCTAACTAATTGGGTTAATTCTATTTTAGTTAATTTTTATTAAATAATTACAGTTAATATAAACATGTATATATATGAAAGAATTACAATGAGCATAGGTGAATTTTCAACACTAATTGGGGCAACACAAATGCACGAATTTTCTATGCCAGTTGGGGTAACGCAAAACAGATTAGAAATTTTTAATTTCCTTTATTTTGTTTTATTTTAATTCAAAAGTACTTCAAAATGATCCCGAAAAATCTACGAATCAACAATGTTTAACTTTAAATATATCAAACGCTAAGAAAACAAACAAAATCGTTTGAAATAATCCGTTGAAAACATGTTAAGCCTAACCTCATCAGCGTGGGGGGGGGGAAACAAACTGAAGTTTTACTCATTTGTCGATGGGGAAATAAAGATTTTTGGAGACGAAAGTTAGTTTGTAATTAATAAAAATCTAACCAAATTAATGAACTAATATTTGAAAAAAAAAACTGTATTAACAACAAGTGTCACCCATTGCAAATTTAAAAAATGTATTTGAACTTGAGTGAACGAATAAAAAGTATTTTATTAGCGATTGAAAATTTGAATAAGATATACATAGGAAGAGAGTGAACTAATAGTAGGAATTGAAAATAGCTATCCCATTGCAATGGATATACTTTCTAAATGGAATCTATCAAAAACTTTCACACTGCGCTTAATGCACTTTCCGCACGCGGCCACAATGCAGTTAGCTCTGTCTAACACCACCAACATATTTTGCAGTTGATACGATGACATCTGTGCAGTTGATACGATGACAATGTGGTATTCGAAAGCTGCAGGCAAGACCGAACTACAAAACACCATTCTTTATTTCTACAGAAATTCCCAGAAACACAAAGAAATACCCAAGAGCTAAATTCGAATTCGACACCAATATGTTAAAATCGTCAGCAGCATTACAAAACAATCGAATTCGAAGTGTTTCTTTGTCAATTTTCGTTCTACCCACAATAAATGTTGAAAGGATCTTTCTGGAGGGCCGAGGACGTTGTAGCGGAAGAGAAAAAGATCACCTCCCCCCAGGTCTTTCAAGAAGGGAGGAGGTAATACATTTTTCATACCGCTTTTCAACCCTGGCGGCTTACGAAAACCATTTCGATGGACCTTCTTGTCCTACCCGGCTTTCTCACCATTACAAAGTCATTTCCGCTAAATGGTATTCGCCGGCTTTTTTTCCACACCAGGTAGCATTAAAGAAAGATGGGGGGGGGGTGAATGGTGGTACACTGAGCCTTTGCACGAAAAAGACGTTACCAGAAATTGCGAACACTTGTATAGGCTTTGAAAAAACATGTATTCCAGAATTCTTAACAAATTTTAACAGTTAATAATTCGCAAAGGAATAAAAATGATAGTTAAACAGAAGAGTGATAACGAACACAGGTTTCTATTTATGTCTGACTCAATAATACACAATTGCACCAACTAAAATCCACATTTCATTGGCAAAGACGTTATGTCTAAACCAGGGGGTAGGCAGACTTTTTCAAAGCACAATCCACCCAAAGGTGTAGGTCTACAATATTTATTATAACTTAATAATAAAGATAAGAATGAAATCTGCCATGCCTATTTCAATGTATCATGTCGGAACATCATTTCTTGAACGGCCAAGCACCACTTGCTCGTGCAAGTTAGATTATATTTTTATTCATTTTAATGGTTTCCTTGAATGAGTTCCTTTAGAATTGCAAACGATAAAATAAAAATTTGTCTCGCACTTATTGTTAAAAAAAAATAACACATTTCCTATTTATTTCATTTCATATAATCACCTGCTCAAAGTGACATTTTTCTAGCTTTTATTTGCTGAAGTCATTAAATTATTATTTTTTCAATCAGAACTTTTGTAAATGGATTAGCAACGCATTATTAAAAGCTGATTTTTTAAAAGATGCTCGTGCAGATAAAATTACAATTTTTTGCCTACGGATTGTTTTATTTTTCACCTACGGATTTTTGTTGAAATAACATTATGCTCAGACATGATCAAAAAATGGTATTAATGGCAAAGATGTAAATCATCCCATGCTTCTACAACTTTTAAAACATTATGTTGGATAGAAAAATACATAGAGTGAAATAAAGCTTACAAATTTAAATGTGTCGCCTTCTATTCCGAAACATAGTAGCCAGATCAGATATCACTTTTTTCGCAAGATTTCTAATTTAACAACAGAAACATGAGCAACATAGAACATTTCTGTTACTTGTCGCCAAAACTCATATTACTACATTAGAAAGATTTGTAGACCCATATTATTACATTAGAAGGATGTATCGTAGTATCCAAAAATCGAATTTGTATTGAGAAAAGTTTTCCTAAGTGACTGAAATAAAAATTTGACACACCAATACACAAATTTGATACGCAATTAAATTACGCGAATTTGATATATTAGGACTTACATTTTTAAGTCATAGCCATTCTGAATTATAGTATTTATTTATTTCTGAAAGAACAAACTGGAAGACAGTCAACCTGTAATTGGATTTGGGTCAAAATTTGATAGGTGTCTAGACTATAAATGGTAAAAATGAGAGCCCAATCTTTTCTATTTAGCTCTCTTCGTTTTTTAATCATCCTGTTAACTTTAACTCAAAAAGTTGATCTCCCTTTGAACCAATTTTACTCAAAATTCATTAGATGGAAATCTACAAATTTAGAGTAAAGACCGTATACCAAATTCCAATCATTTAGCCCAGGGCGTTTTAAAGTTATCTTTGTCATAAGTAAATAGATAGACGGACATTTTCCAAAAATTCGAGATTTGTATTTCGAACTCAGGAAGGTCTAAAATGTGCTGTTTAGTCCAAATCCCAAATTCGAATTTTTTGACGACTATTAATTTTGTACTACGTATACGGGAAAGCAAAAAAGTAAAAAAAAGAAGCATAACAGGCTTAAATATAGAAATTTATTTGAATCTTATGAGTTAATTTGTCTTTTATCGATTAGAGTGATTTTTCTTCTTCTCTTTAGTATGAAAGAAAACCAAAATTATCAGTTTTATATGTGTTTCTTCTTTTCTTCATAATTCTAACTTTTTTATTCGTCGTTTTCTCCATATTTTTCCATCTGCTTTTACTTAAGTATAATATCCCACGGAAGTATTTTGTTTAACCATCATTTTAGCTTGCATTTTTTTTTATCATCATCCGATTGTAGACGTAATTCAAAGCGAGATCTGTAGAAGGTTAGATCATTACATACAACATTCCAGAACAACGCCATCTATCGAGTTTTTGAAAAACTGCCAAAATTAATATTTAGGCAGAAGCCCACTAACCACCGTACGATAAAGACGTTTCTCGCACGCAAAGTTCAGCAGTAAGATGTTTTCAGTCACATAATGCCTTTTTTTTTTAAATTTCTAACGTCCTCCTAAAGGAAATAATCTTTCTGTTTGTTTAATATCTCTATGTTTTAATTTGTTTAATATTTCCCCGTAAATACTCCCCCTTGTAAATTTTTCCCTTAAACTCTTAATAAATTCTTTTATTTTTTAAAAAGAAATCTCTTCATCCTTCGTTTGCATTATTTTAATATTAGTTTTCAAACTGAGCCCGTAAATATTTAAAAACCTCTGGACACTACGTGAATAAAACCCGCCACCTGAAGAGTAATATTTTTGAAAGATTTGGTTAGACTCACACATTTATGTACGAGGCATATTCGGAAAGTAAGTACCGTTTCATTATACTGCCGCTGCAGCACTGCGATCGGCGTTCTGCGCATGCGCACTAGTCTTCCTTGTTCACTGACTCTCAACTGACGCCATTTTGGACGCTGTAGGTTGTGTTTCCAGTTCGCTGTGCTTGTTAAAAATGTTTAAGACAATTACTGATCCCGCCGACTGTGAGATTCGTTCTGTTATCCGTTTTTTAAACGCAAAAAATGTGAAACCGGCTGAAATTTACCGTGAAATTAAAGAAGTGTATGGTGAAAACGCGATGAGTGATGGAATGGTGCGGAAGTGGGTTAGAATGTTTAATGAAGGTCGAAAAAATGTTCACGATGAGGCTCGGAGTGGTCGGCGTTCTCTTGTCAATGACGATCTGATACGGAAAGTTGATGAAAAAATCAAAGAGAACAGACGATTCACAATAACGATACTTTCAGACGAATTTCCACAAATTTCACGTACTGTGTTGTACGGAATTGTAGTTGACAAATTAGGCTATCACAAGCTGTGTTCTCGATGGGTTCCGAAAATGCTTACTGATGGTCACAAAACCAAGCGACTTGGCAGTGCTTTGACATTTCTCACACGGTACAGTAATGAGGGTGAGGACTTTTTAAGACAAATTGTGACTGGTGATGAAACTTGGGTTCGTCATTTTACGCCTGAATCCAAACAACAATCAATGGAGTGGAGGCACACACAATCACCAAAAAAAACAAAAGTTCAAAACGACAATGTCAGCACAAAAAATCATGTGCACTGTGTTCTGGGATAGGAAAGGGGTTTTGCTCACAGAATTTCTCCCCAGAGGTGAAACAGTTAATGCCGCACGATATTGTGAAACCTTAAAAAAAGTACGGCGAGCAATTCAGAACAAACGCAGAGGAATGCTGAGTAAAGGAATCGTGTTGCTCCATGATAATGCTCGGCCCC
Source organism: Argiope argentata (assembly GCA_026289955.1). NCBI lineage: Eukaryota > Metazoa > Arthropoda > Arachnida > Araneae > Araneidae > Argiope > Argiope argentata. The sequence continues at coordinate 5,864,699 of JAOUZG010004491.1, read as the reverse complement.
ATACTGCTGGAGCCACTCAAACACTGATCCAACAGTTTGGTTGGGAGCAGTTTGACCACCCGCCGTACAGCCCGGACTTGGCACCATCTGACTACCACCTGTTTTTGCATTTGAAGCGTGAGTTAGGTGGTAAGCGCTATGGATCCGACGAGGAGGTTAAAAATGCCGTGCAGTCGTGTTTATCATCGTTGGCGGCAAGTTTCTACGAGGAAGGCATAGGAAAACTCGTCACTCGCTACGACAAGTGTTTGAACATTGGTGGAAACTACGTAGAAAAATAGTTTAAGGTTTGGTCTTTCATGTAATAATAAAATTTGTTTGAAAAAAAATGTTTTGTTCTATTTATTAAAAAACGGTACTTACTTTCCGAATATGCCTCGTATTTATTTCACTATATACAATGTACTTCTGAATATTACGTCCTATAAAAAAGACTGTTTTTATTAACTGAAATCATAAAAAGGACAGGAACTTAGCAGATCAAATATGCAATTAGAATTAAATAAATATATAGTTCAATTTACTGTTGAAAAAAAATCCCATTTCAATTACACTTTCATCCTTATCATTATAGCAATAAAGTATTTACAGCATCCTATTAAACAAATAATAGTGAAAACGATTTTACATTTCATAACAATTTTATTAAAACTTCAGTTGAGTTTGTAATATTTTCTTTACATTTATCCTTTTCAAATTTTAACTATTGCTGCAAACGATAATTGTAACGATGCCAACATTTAAAATGAAAAGTTTACTTAAGAATTTTAATCATTCCAGCTACCTCCAGGCGACCAACATATAAAAATGCTTTTTCGGGTGATGCAAAGTACAAGAGGGTGAAAACCATGAAATTTTAATGATGTTTACAATCAGAATTACATATATGACTTCGTAAAAACGGTGGCATACATGGGGTGGACTAATTATTCCGGCACCTCATCTAAAGCAAATCTTGGAACAAAGTCGGAAGACAGAAAATAATGAGCAATGATAAATTAATGAGAAAATTTAAAGTGTCTGGAAAGGTAACTACCCACTTTCTCATATTTAAATTAGTTGGAGCATGGTTATCTTAAAGAAACCAAGGAGAATTTTTAAACGATGCATTTGAGATTTTACTGCAATTTTTGTAAAAATGTCACACAAATGTGTAGCTATATATATAAACAACTATAATCAAAAAGTAGCAAAATGATTTGGATAAACGCTTAGGAATGATAAATAGAAGATACATTTTTATTTTCTCGTACACGGAATAACAGAAAGAATTGTATTCATCAAACCAGGATACCCTGATTGGTACGGCGCTTGATCAGCCAGACTCTCCGTGTGTGTGGTGACTGTTGCACATATAAATCTGTTGCGATTACAAAGTCCTCCATGTCGAGAGTAATATCACTGGGAGTACTGGTTCAGAGGTGCTCGTTCTCTGAACCAGGTATAAATTACAATCTGGGGAGGAGTGAATGTGTGTATGAATGAGTCGAGTGTGCCCCGCAAAAATTGTTGTGACGGGTGGGTAGCCAAGTCGTACTCTTGAGGCTAGTTGGTGATACTGAAAAAAGCAAGAGACGCTCACTCGGCTTACATCGCTAACAGATAACTGTCATGATCTGATCAAACAGAAATAGCCAAATCCTTTGTGAGAGGCAGAGTACATTTTAGTGGTAATCGATACCTCTTTCTTCTCAGATAAAGCTCAAAATTTGAAAATGGTACTCAAACCATGTACAGAATTTCATTTATCTAAG
>JAOUZG010004491.1:5849834-5862935 GCA_026289955.1 Argiope argentata | reverse complement strand
ATGAACCAAATTTTGTGACAAATATGTAATTTCTATAGTGAAATCGTGTCTACATTTCCACCTACAGAAATCTTAACATGTTTTAAGGTGTCGTGTCTACAAGGGAAAGGGCAGGCATTTCCTCCAAAAGTTATCTGCAAATTTTTAGAAAAAACAGACACCACTTTTTATTTATAAAACTCGTTGTGTTTCTGGGGTTAACATTTTCATTGGATTGAAGTAAACAAGCAGAAGTGATTCCAATTACCCCCCCCCATAAATTAGAAAGCACACAGTCAGAGAATTTAATGTTTCTGCAAATTCTAGGTATGAATTCTAGGTATTCTAGGTATGAGAAGATTAGTCAATTTTTTTCTGATATTTAGCGAATTCAGAAAGATTCTATAGCGAAAATATTTATCACTCTGTTTAACAACTAAAATACTTTCCCATGCACAATATTTAACTAATTATTTCATGTATGTAAAAGATATAGTTGAAAAGAAGGAAATGTTGGAAATGATTTTTCAAACTTTTTCGCATATACGATCATGAATGTTGATATTGTTGTTACTAATGGCACATGCCATGGCCAAGCGCTATGATGGCCGTCAGCGATTTTAAGCCAAATGAGCGTCTTTAGTTTTTGAAGTAGCCCAACAAGCGCCAAGAGTACGACTTAGCTACTGTCTTATCGCATTCGCTTGCACTGTCCCTTTTACAGGGAGGCACATTCACACACCTCACAGATAGTACACAGAAGAGCAACCATACCTTAACCGGGATTCGAACTCGGGAAGCCCAGATCACGAGGAAGACGCGCTACCTCTGTGACAGGATGCCGAGGAATGAATGTTCTTTGTATATTATAAAACATACCACTAGCGGCAATAATTACGAAAGAGTCTATAAATTTGAGATCATTGGCGATGAATTAATGCGGTTAGATTATACACAAGCATCGGAATACTGAATGTCATAAACAACATTTCATCCATCCAGCTCAAAGTTTTTTTCAGTTATCGTGTTCACAGACAAATGGACATAACTCCAAAACTGTGTTTTTCGGATTTCAGGCGATTTAAAAAGAGGATATATATATATATATATATATAACAATTCCTGCAATTAACTTCAGTAGTAAATTTCCAAAAAATAAAGAAATATGTCAGAAGTAGATTTTAAATCGCAAGTACAGCCCTATTCTTCACTTTCCATCATACAACAGCATCGTTTTTTTTTAAAGGAAGGACCTTGGAACTTTTCCAATTGGCGAACACAAAAAAAGAGACTGGCTGACAAATCTCGCAGCTGGGGTTGGCGTATTGCTATGTGTGATCAAAGAGATTGTTAGAAAAGTCGCAAACCGTCAGTTGGGTTCTTGACCATCAGATGAGCAAAAATAGCCTGGTTTGTCATTAAAAAGATTTCAAAGAGTTTAACTGAAGTAATCTCAGTTTGTTGTTGTTGTTGTTGTTCAATCTAATTTTATATCTTTAAAACTGACCGCCCATTGTTGTAGAAGTGGTAGTATTTTCATACCTATCAATAATAAAAGTGAGTTTATGTTCATATATAAGAGCAGAACAGGGTTAGATCATTTTATTCGAATCTATCAAAACAGGTATAAATATATTCTGTAAAAGTGCATGTCCGTTTAAAAACGATTTTTTTAATTCTTTGACATTATAATCAATTAAAAATTAAACAACTTGATGTTATTTCAAATAATTTTTGAAAGCATTTTCGTACAAAAATAATTTTTGCACTATTTTAAAATTTAAAAAAAAGATTAAAATGAAATCTGCTATGCATATTTCAATATATCATGTTAGAACATAATTACTTGAACGGCCAATCACCACGTGCTTGTGCAAGTTCAGTTATATTGTTATTCATTTCAATAGTTTCATCGAATTAGTAACTTTAGTATTGCAAACGATCCAAAAAACTTTGTATCTCATTTATGGTTAAAAAAAAGTATCACATTTATTATTTATTTCATTTCATATAATCACGTGCTCAAAGTGATATTTTTCTAGGTTTTACTTGCTGTAATCATTAATTTATTTTTTTAATCAGAGCTTTTGTAAATGTAATGGCAACGTGTTATTAAAAGCCGATTTTATGAGATGCTCGGGCAGATAATGAATTTTTAATTTTTCGCCAGCAGATTTTTGTTGACGCCACAAACTTTCTTCCCAAAACAATATCTTGTTCTGAAATGATAAAATATTATCTTTTAAGAGGTACAAATTTAATTTCGTTAATTTTAATAAATAAATTTAAAAAAAAATTATGCATTAACTTAAATGGTACTTCCCAATATTGCAACTAGATTGAAAACTGCAAAAACAGCCCCTAAAATGTTTAGTATATAAAGAAATATACGCCATAACAAAAACACATATATCAATTTATTCAAAAATTATTCGACTCAAAAATAAAAAAAAAGAATAAGAACAGACGATTTTACAAAAATAATAAAATAATAATAATAATAATAATGTTGCGAAGAATAAAAAAACCAAATAAATTAAATAAATATTTAAATACTTCCAGAAAATAATCCTCTTTCTTTTTTTTATACAAAAAAATAAACAAGCCCATAAATATGGAGTTCTATAATGCTCAAAAGATAACTAACTCAATTCGTTTCCTATCAAGAAATACTTTTGATCTTAATAAAGTTCCAGTTTTAATTTAAATGCTTATTCGCATCATCTTATTTCAAATTAATATTGCAGCAAAAAAGAAAATGATTTTTTTGCGTTATCGCATATTTATATTTTTATTAAAATTGAAATCCCAAAGAAGCCTTAATAAGCTTTCAACAGATTGGATAAAAAGGAAATAAAAAAATAATAATTGTAGGAAAGGGAGAAGGAATTCATTAGCGAATAAATCCGTTTCAAAAGGCCAAATAAATGATTAATTAAGTCAATAATTCTTTTCAAACACATTATCGAAAACTGAGCAGTATACACAAATAAATACTTTTAAAAAAAGTATTCATAAGTCATCTCATTAATTCAAAATATAAGTGAAAATGTCAATTTATCAAGAGAGATTTATTTAAAACTATTTAATTCTATTATTTTGAGAAAAGTAAATTAATAATCTAACGGGTGCAAATTATAAAATGAGCATGAAAATTAGATTTTCATGACTTATTAAAAGAATGTATATCGAATAATTATGATTAATAATTCTAATAGTTAAAAATTATTTAATGACTGATATTTATTGGACTGGGAAGTAATAATTTATTAATTATTAAAAAAATTGAAATAAAATGGCGTACATTACGAAAATTCATATGGAGCAGCAATTTAAATTAACTGAAATTAAGCTCTATTTTTTTACTTTGCTTCTGTTGGAATGGATTACATAATTTTAAAAGAATGGAATAACGTAATTTGAAGTTCGCGGACAAAAATAACGAATTCCATCTCCAAATTTTCAAAACACACAAAATTCTGATCGATTTAACATGCATCAGATAACATTTTTGATGGATTTGTTTGATTTTTATTGCATCCAGGTCATACTGGGTCAAATACTCGTTTTTTACCAATCACACAATAATGATATATTTTTTTAAAAAACTTAGATCATTATCAGTTTATTCCCTTGACATATGAATTTATTTAACTTTCTAATTAAATGACACACCCTAATTTGGCCATTTATTGTTAATTTGATTTTTTTTAAAGTACATGGAGCATTTGGGATATTAAAGCGTTTCGAATTGATGTTTGTGTATTTAAATATTCTGTGGCTTAGTTGCAGATGTGAAACTAAAAATTCTGTAATTTGATGCGCGTGTCAGACATGTCCTTGGATGCGAAGGGGTTAAACTTGTTTTAACCGTAAAGTATTAGGGTAGTATGTTTTGAACAGTGATTATTTTACCGGAAATCTGTTAAGGAAGGATCAAATGAAAAGTTTGTAAAATATTGTATCCACAAACAGAAATATATATATAATGTAAAGCATTTAAATTATTTGTTGAAAACCGATAGTAGAGTCGTGGTCGAAATCATGGAGAAGACAGGTTGAATTTTTAAATTCGTTTTATTCCATCACGAGAAGCGGCATTATGTACAAGCAAAAGCGACGTCCACAACACAGAACAACACAAAACTGAATTGACAAAAAATCTGAAGTGTAAAAAAAGGGCGGGAAATCATTATTCCTAGTCTTAAATATCAAGACTTGGATAGAGAAAATATTTTTTTTACAGTGCTTATATAATCAGATTTCGATGGGGATTTCCACAATACATGCCAAACAAGCAAGAGAAATACAGGGATCTTTTAATGGAATTTGCTAAACTGGCTAATTTCTATCCCTACACTTGGAAAAATAGCCGGTGTTTAGCTGTTTCAGCAATTTTACAAAAGCTTCTCTTGAATTATTTAATTAGAACAAGTAGAATGGATCAGGAAATAAGAGAATATTTTAGAATGAAGTTACTATGGCTAACTTAAACTAATTATAATATTATATTTTTGAACGAAATGCAGAAAAATTACTTACTTTTTTAAAATTTATATTTTGAACTTCGGATATAAAACCTTCCCGAGGTCGCAAAAAAATTACATTTAGAATTATTTCTCAAAATATGTCTGTAAACATGACAGTCCAGTATCCTTAGAGGCTGACATCTAAAATGTGTTGACACAAAAACTATAAATTTCTATCAAATTTGCCGACGGTACCTCTTAGTAAGTATCCATCTATATAAATATGAAAGCAATACTTCAAAAACTTAACCACAAAGATTTTTGGCGCAAAACTTGGCTATCAGAATCGCGCCGTGAATGAAACTCCGCCATGGAACTAAATCAAGTCTTCTTAGATTAGTCTATTTAGTGAACCAGTGTGGTGATAGTTAAGGAATATAAAAATCTAGATTTATAACGCGATATTAACAGCAAAAATCTTGAACTCGCATTAAATTCTGTGTTAAATCGGTTATAGAAAATATGTAAAATTCTGAAGTTCATTCTCGATTTTACTATACAACGATGTATAAGAAAAATTCAGAGCAAAACTCTCCCGCTAGATTAATATTTCGGTATACGTATTATAACTCATTAACTTTACTTGTGAAGACATGAACTGTGCCATGATAACTTCACGGTTCATTCTTAAACTGCGCCATGATTGAATCCCGATTCAATCTTGAACTGAGTTTTTATAAATCCTTAATTCATTGTTAAATTCTATCATGATTACTTCATGATTCATTCATAAATGGAGCAATGATTGAGAAGTCCCGATTGAAATAGAACTACATTTATATAAATCCTTAATTCATTCTTAAATTCTATCATGAATACTTCACGATTCATTCGTAAATTCCGCCATGATTGAATCTTGATTCAATCTTGAACTGTGTTTTTATAAATTATAAATTAATTCTTAAATTCTATCATGATTCATTCATACAAGGCGCAATGATTGAGGACTCGCGATTGAAGCTGAACTGCCTTTTTATAAATCTTTAATTCCCTCTTAAATTCTATCATGAATACTTCATGATTCGTTTAAAAATGGTGCCATGATTGAATCCCTATTCAATCTTGAACTGCGTTTTTATAAATACTTAATTCATTCTTAAATTCTATCAAGCTTACTTCAAGATTCATTCTAAAATGGTGCCATGATTGAATCTTGATCCAAACTTGAACTGTGTTTTTATAAATTAATTCTTAAATTCTATCATGATTCATTCATATAAGGTGCAACGATTGAAGAGTCCCGATTGAAATTGAACAGCATTTTTATAAATACTTAATTCCTTCTTAAATTCTATCAAGATTACTTCATGGTTCATCCTAATATGGTGCCATAATTGAATCCCGATTCAATCTTGAATTGCATTTTCATAAATCCTTAATTCATTCTTAAATTCTATCATGATTACTTCATGGTTCATTCTTAAATTATGCCATTATTAAGTCCCTATTCAATCTTGAACTACGTCATAGTTAATTTTCAATTCATTCTTAAATTCTATCATGATTTATTCTTAAAATGTGTCATAATTCATTTCTGTCCCATTCCTAAATTACGTCGTGATCAATTCCAGATGCATTCTTAAATAATATCCTGATTAATTTGTAGTTTTAAATTTTAACTTTTTTCATGATTGATTCATAACTCATTCTTAAAATGTGTCGTGATTAATTCTTAATTCATTCTTAAATTCTATCAGGAGTAATTCATGATTCATTTTAAAATTTTAGCATGATTCATTTTAAACTGATTCTTAAATTACATCATAATTAATTCATGATTTATAAATATAAACTATGAGATGATTAATTCTTCAATCCTGAATGCAAATATAAACCATGTCATGATTAATTGATAGTTTTCAATCTTAAATTGTACCATGGTTTTTAGTCTTTAAATGCGATATGATTAATTCGTAATTCATTCATAAACTGTGCCGTGATTAAATCCTGATGCATCATTCAACTGTATCATGATTATTCCCAATTCAATCGTAAATCACAAGTATTATAATGTTCCTATAAGCGATAATGGTCAAAACTATGAGCGAATTAAAAAAACTATTAACATATGATACGAAAACGTTTAACAATGCTCATAAATGTAAATATGCAAAAAGTTAATCTTATATTTAAATATAACTGCAGAATCTTTTTTCTTTCTATTTAACAATATATTACGGTATTTTATTTGCATGTTTATTGTATACCAGGAGATTTAAATATAGAAAAGGGTTCACTACAATTTTAGAGTAAAAAATATTATAGAAAATGTTTTTCTTGAAAGAAACGTGTCGTTAAAAAATGTTTGAGGAGTAAAAATATATTTATTATCATGTCAGAGCATGACATTGTTTTTGGGATGAGGTTTTTAACGTTAAAAAAATCCGTAAGTGAAAAATAAAAAAAAAAATAAAAAACGAAAAATAAAAATTTAACTATCTGCACGAGCATCTCAAAAAATCCGCTTTTAATAACGCGTTGCCATCGCTTTTACAAAAGCTATGATTTTTTTTTAAAAAAAGTTAGTGACAACAGCAAATAAAAACTAGAAAAATGTCATCTTGAGCACGCGATTGTATGAAATGAAATAAATAGGAAATTTTTAGTACAATAAATACGAGACAAAGTTTTTTGGATCGTTTGCAATACTAAAGTGACTCATTCGATGAAACGATTAAAATGAATAAAAAAATACAATTTAACTTGCACGAGCACGTGGTGCTTGGCCGTTCAAGAAATGATGTTCTGACATGATACCTTGAAATATGCATAGTAGATTTCATTTTAATCTTTTTTATTTCATATTAAAATTAATTTCTGAATCATATTTGTAAACTGATGACGAAAAATTCACGGAAAAGCAAATTTTAAAGCAATTTTTTTTTCAACTTTACCTATTATGAGCTCTTTAGCGTGGTATTTCAGTATAATTTCAATGGCTTTATTTAAATCCTTAATAAAATCAAACTTAACTTCAATTATTTAACCGCAAGAATACTATGGAGTTCGCGAATCAGAAAACTTAATAAGATGGAAATCAAGCATTTAAATTAAATAAAATGTTATTTTTTCTTTCTGATTCCTTGGATTTCCTATAGACATTAATGGTAGAATGTTGTTTCTTCCTTAATCTGAAAACAAAATAAAAATTATAGGACATTATTCTAATCTTTGAATAATTTTTTCGTCGATTGAATATGCAGTCAACAACTACAATAGAATATATTTTTAAATCGACGTAAATCACAAGAACACGAAATCCCAAACTGTAAATTGTGAATCATATTTCGTGAATCGTAAGAATTTCCTCGTAATCGAGAAAGAATATTTTATTTTCCGAAATTTACAAAAATGGTTTGTGCATTTTTTTACAAGAAAAAGAAAAGAAAAAAAAAGGAAGGAAGAAAAAAGCAGCAAGATGTAGAATTTATTTAAATGTTTTATAATACATTTATTGTATTCCAAATGTTACGGGTTTTTTGTTTGTTTGTTTTATTCTGTTTTTATTAAAATTACTAATAGAATTGCTCAAAATGTTATTTAAAAATAATTTAAAATGTATAAATATCTTAATTTTAAACAAATATTTATTTATCGATAATGAATCATCCAAAAAAACCCCCCAGTTAAATATTAAAGTAAAATTTTATCATCTTTATTAAAATATGTTTCTTTGTTTATTATTTAAATATGTACGTTCATTTATAATTTAAATACATTCAGATTAAACATATTTTTGTTATTTAAGCAAATTCGTGTTTATTATTTAAATACATTAAGACTAAACATCTTTTTGTTATCGAAGCAAATTCATGTTTATTATTTAAATGTGTTCGTTCGTTTACTATTTAAATATGTTCGTTAGTTTATTATTTAACAGTATTCGTTCATTTATTATTGAAATGTATTCGTTCATTTATTATTTAAATGAATTCAGATTAAACATCTTTTTGTTATTAAAGCAAATTCGTGTTTATTATTTAAATATGTTCGTTCGTTTATTACTTAAAGGTGTTCGTTCGTATACTATTTAAAAGTGTTCGTTAGTTTATTATTTAAATGTATTCGTTCATTTATTATTTAAATTTGTTCGTTCGTTTATTATTTAAATACATTCAGATTAAACATATTTTTGTTATTTAAGCAAATTCGTGTTTATTATTTAAATACATTCAGATTAAACATATTTTTGTTATATTTGCGAATTCGTGTTTATTATTTAAATGTGTTCGTTTGTTAACTATTTAAATGTGTTCGTTAGTTTATTATTTAAATGTATTCGTTCGTTTATTATTTAAATACATTCAGATTAAACATCTTTTTGTTATTTAAGCAAATTCGTGTTTATTATTTAAATATGTTCGTTCGTTTATTACTTAAAGGTGTTCGTTCGTATACTATTTAAATGTGTTCGTTCATTTATTATTTAAATTTGTTCGTTCGTTTATTATTTAAATACATTTGGATTAAACATCTTTTTGTTATCTAAGCAAATTCGTGTTTATTATTTAAATATGTTCGTTCGTTTATTATTTAAATACATTCAGATTAAACATCTTTTTGTTATTTAAAGAAATTCGTGTTTATTATTTAAATGTGTTAGTTCGTTTATTATTTAAATGTGTTCGTTCGTTTATAATTTAAATATGTTCGTTCGTTTATAATTTAAATATGTTTGTTCGTTTATAATTTAAATATGTTCGTTCGTTTATAATTTAAATACGTTTTTGTTATTTTAATATATTCGCTATTTCCAGTTCCAATTTTGTTTTTCATTCGAATTTTCAGATAAATCGAAATTTATTGCCAGTTTTGAATCATAGAAATTCCCTCCGAGATTCGAAATCGCAGAGCGGTATTGTATATCGCGTTTTCTATTTAAGGAAACACGCAATCAATCAAATAATCCTTACTCCTGAATTTACGTCAATTCTAAATATTTTGATGATAGTTTTATCCGCATTTACTAAATTGAGCAGCATCGGTCTGCATCGGACGACTGACGAATAACCGCATTAGATGGACACCGAATGACATTACCGATGCAAATGCAGCATAATCAGCGATCGAATGCCGGAAAATTCGGATGTTGAATTCCTCTATTAGGAACAGATCTGCGATATTTATAATGTATGACAACCCTACGACGAAACTTCGGCGGAATGCATGATATGTATGATTACGAGCAATTAAATAGACATGAATGTTATCCCAACACTTAAAAAACGGAGATATATAGAGATAAATTAGTTTTGCACATCAATAGTGGTTATTCTCAGCAATAAATTTCAGAAAATTTCAATTTTCAGAGAATAAAATTTCAGAGAATAGTTGATTATTTCTCTGAAATAATCCAATATTTTATGCATTTTATACATATAAATTAGTTTTGCACATCCATAATGGATATTCTGTACGATAAAATTTTATATTAGTACATTCTACAAGTTTCGAAATTTACTTTTTTACAGAACTTTAATGGATATGGTATTCTCTCTGAAATAATCAATTACTAACATCCCTAATGGATATTCTGTACGATAAAATTCCATATTAGTACACTCTACAAATTTCGAAATTGATTTCTTTACAGAAATTTGATGGATAGGGTATTCTCTCTGAAATAATCAACTACTGACATCCATAATGGATATTCTGTGCAATAAAATTTTATATTAGTAAATTCTACAAGTTTCGAAATTTATTTTTTTACAGAAGTTTAATGAATATAGGCATTTTCTCTGAAACAATCAACAGCTATATATCTATAATTTATTTTTTTACAGAAATTTAATGCTCTGAAATAAATTCTCCATTATGGATGAAATAATCAATTCTCGCTGAAATAATCAACTACTCTATGGATTTTATATATATAAATTAGTTTTGCACATCCATAATGGATATTCTTTGCAATAAAATTTTATATTAGTACATTCTACAAGTTTCGAAATTTATTTCTTTACAGAAATTTAACGGATGTTGCCTTTTCTAAGAAATGATCAACTTCTGTATGCAATTTATATATATAAATTAGTTTTGCACACCCATAAAGGATATTGTTACAAGTGGGTGTGCGGCACGAAAACTCGCCAAGGTTGGCCACGTTTGGCAAGGAGCCTCGCGCCAGCTTGATTGGTTTGGCGAAAGGAATAATCTAGTAGCCGCTAGATTGTGCGCGATGTTTTGAGAATTTTCACGAGACTCAGGTGCACGCGCTTCTCGGCTATATAAGGACGAGTAGCCGGCGTGAGTTAGTTAGTTGCTATAGTGATTTGATCGAGTTAGTTGAGAGCTTGCTCTGAAATAAAAAGCGTCTCGCGGGACTAAAGGATTTGTGAGCTGTGTTTGCGTTTGCTGTTAACGCTGTGTTATTGAGCTCGCTGCGATTTACTGTTGCTGTGCTATACGATAGCTGTTTTGCAGTCTGTTTTTATCGTACGTAAGACTTGAATTTACGCTGTAATTGACTGTTGACTGCTGGATTGTATTTATCTGAAATTTTTACTTTATTAATTATCCTGTAAATAACTGTAAATAGCTGTAAATAAATTTGTTTGTGCTGTCCTCAACTAAAGTCCATTCAATCCGATCCCGCTACGCTAAAAACGTAACAATATTCTGCGTCACAAAATTTTATACTAGTACATTCTACAAGTTTCGAAATTTAATTTTTTCAAGAAGTTTAATGGATATGGGCATTCTCTTTGAAATAATCAACTCTCTATGCAACTATGCAGTTTTTGACATCGTTCAAACGAACAGGTTTATTTAAAAGTAATTTATTTTTTCAGCTTCTTTTTAATTTAAGATCCATAAACTCGAATTTTAATACTAATTAATATTAAAAATAATTCTTTCAAATTTAGAAAGTTATTTTAGCATCTTTCCTAATAAGTTACTTTTTGAAAATTTTATGTCATTTCAAAATTCTAAGAGGGTATACATCTTTTTTAATTAAAAAATGGCCGCTTTAAAAATTTAACAGCATATAATTTTTTTTTATAAAAATTAAAAAATATATATTTCAATTTTTTGTTGTTGTTGTTTGTTTACAATTATTGAAAATTTCAGTATTTTTAAGATATTGTAAACAACTATTTTGAAAGCGATAACTGTTTTTTAAAGTTTATTTTGTTATTGCATTTTGCCGAAATCTGATATTTAAAATCTACCTTAGAGTATAATATAAATAAAGTTCCCTTGCAGTGTGCCGTAACAGATTATGAAACAGCAAAATAAGCACCTACAATGAAATCTCGCAATTTTCATAAGCCCACATTATATTTCTTGGATTTTTCCTTTTTCTTTTACTTATCCATTTCACAACAGTAATGCAATTGGTTTTATTCAAATTCAATTAATTAATACTCAAATTTCTAAATATTGTTTTCTTCGTGTCTTTGAAATTATTAGGAAATCTGTGTGACTTTCTTATTTTTGAGTTTGGTCGTATTATTTGCTAATTAACGACATTTTTTAATTATGTATTGAAATATCTAGTTAATAATGTACTGAAATATTTAGACAGTGTTAAAAAGTTTTGTAATTTATGTTAACATTTTACTTATTTAACTTTTATTTAGTTCACTTTTATATAAATCAGAGAGTTATAGAGGAAATATTTTTCACTTTTATATAAATCAGAGTGTTATATGAGGAAATAGTTTTCACTTTCATATGAATCAGAGTGTTATATGAGGAAATAGTTTTCACTTTTATATAAATCAGTGTTATAGAGGAAATATTTTTCACTTTCGTATTAAAGTTATAGAGATATGGGGGAAGAGACCAAAAAGGGTTCAACTTTTACTGAATAAGGGGAGGGGGGAGGGTGTGTGTAAACGATTTTAGACCCTATATGTTTGACAGTAAATAACGATGCATCTCATAATTATCTCTGTACTATTAACTTGGGTTATCACTATGGTCTATGCGACTAATATTGCGAAAAGTAAATTTTTTTAATGTTCTTTTTTAATGGCTGCCACATGTATTTGAATGAGATCTGCAGTTGCAATTCTTTGAATAGGAGAGCTGGACATGATGAACGCAGGTTCTGACACTTGTTTGAACCGAAGAAAAGGATGGGCGTTTTTTTTTGCTGGAAAGGTTTCCCTCCGTTCCTCACTGCTGAAATGCTCGGTGCCTGCGACTGAAAGGAAAGGAGCCACTGGAGTGGAACAAATCACGTGACACGCACTCAAGATCGATGGACAAAAAGTTCGGTCTCATCGTCCTTCGGAAATTTTACGAGTCAGATATTGGCTAAATACCAAAGAGAAAAATATTTCGCACAAAGAGAGGTGAATGCTTCGTAGATTAATTTATTTTGCAGGAGAGCCGCCACTGTGGTATTACTTCGCATTCACCTTAAATAAAACACTTAACATTCGAATGAGAAAAAAATAATATAAAATATTACGAGCAATGTAAGTTTTGAAAAGAAGGCAGAAAAAGGATGAAAGAATTGGACTAATATCGTTAATAGATAAATCCAGATTATTTTGAAAAGGATGAAAAAAAATCAGAATATTAATGCTTACAAATATGGGCAGATTATTCTGAAAAGGATGAAAGAATTGGAATAATA
>JAOUZG010004491.1:5809775-5830189 GCA_026289955.1 Argiope argentata | reverse complement strand
ACTTCTTTAAATTAAAAAGAATTTTTACTACAACGCAAGAGAGACACAATTTAGACACAAAAAGAATTATGTCATCTTAATATATCTAAAATCGTGTTTTAAGAAACGTTATTATTTTTTGTCGTATAATTTTTTTTCTTTTAAACGAATTAAAAAAATGCTTAAAGCACATTTTACAACAATATGTTATATTTTTGACATGAAATTCGCATCATTTTTAAATGTTTCATCACATGTTGAAGAACATGATACGAAGACTTGGATTATTTTTTTCATGGCGAGCAATTTTAGAATAAAATATATTTAATTAAAATTTGTGAAGTTTATTTATACTTACAATTAGGATTTGACTTCAGAACTAAGCAATGATGAAAAACTTTTACAAATGCGTCTACTTTTAAGCACCTCTTAATTTCCTGTGAAATAAATATATAAAATCATAGTTAGAATATTATGGAAATAGATAGCTCATAGAACGTTATAAGTCTTTTAAAATAGTACTATTTTATGTGTATCAAAATATGAAGTTAAAAAATATTTTGCTGATGAAACCATTATAACCAATCTATACAAGATATGGAAATTGTTTGCCATTATTAGTCTCGGTGAAGCAACTGATCACCAAGGATGGTTAGTAAGAACAAAAAAAAAAAAAAATAATAGTAATAAATTATCTATGGAAATGTTAATAAATGTATTGATATTAATCGGGAATTTTTGGTTGCATCCCATGTACTCCTAATTCTTTTTTTAAATAGCCGAAAACGGCTAGTAATAAATAAATAATTAAATAATAGTTATAAATTATCAATGGAAATGTTATGAAATTAATTGATATTAATCGGGAGTCTTCGGTCACATAACATTTAAGTCTAATCATTTTTAAAAACTCCTTTTAAGTGATATCCTTCTGTTAAAAAATATGAGAACAAAGAATTTCCACCAATTTTTATCATGTCAGAACAAGATACTGTTTTGGGAATGAGGTTTTGGGGCATCAACAAAAACACGTATGCGAAAAATAAAAAAGTCTGTCGGCGAAAAATTGAAATTTTATTATCTGCACGAGTATCTCAAAAAATCAGCTTTTAATAACTTGATGTCGTCCCATTTACAAAAGCTCTGATTTAAAAAATAAGTTAATGACAGCAGCAAATAAACCTAGAAAAATGTCATTTTGAGCTCGAGATTATATGAAATGAAATAAATAAGAAATGCGATAATTTTTTTAACCGTAAAAGCGAGGCAAAGTTTTTTTGGATCGTTTGCAATACTAAAGTGACTCATTCAGTGAAACAATTAAAATGAATAAAAATATAATTTAACTCGCACGAACACGTGGTGCTTGGCCGTTCAAGAAATGATGTTCCGACATGATACATTGAAATAGGCACAGCAGATTTCAATTTTTTTAAATATTATTTTCTTTCTACAGCGTACACAAGAAAGTAAAGGCACATAAAATAGGAGACAAAATATTGCAAAACAATAAAGGGAATAGCAAGGATTTTTAAAGGATTGGCAAATTATTACTCAAGCATCCTAAAAGATGGTTGTACTGTGAAATAAAAGCAGAAGTAAATATATCAGTAAAAATAAACTTAACTTTAGAAAAAACGCGCAAGTGTGATTAAACAAAAAAAAAATGAATTTTAAATTTCAACCAAACAAGGATTGCTGCCAATTAAATTTTAATTAATTTCGTGAAATCATCAAATTTAGAGAAACGATTATTGTGAAATGGAAATGATGAAGTAGAGTGTCGAAACAGAAGTAATGTCAATGCGATTTTTTTTAAAGTTGAATATTTCGTAAAATTAGATTTATGAAATGGCTCATTCTAATGTCTTGCTTAAGAAGCATAAAATGGCTCCAGTTCAACCTCTTTACGATGCATAGCTGCTTTTTATATCTCAACAATTAACTCACAGTGCTAAGGAATTAGCTTCTGTTGAACGGTTGGAATCAAATTCAGTTTCAATCTGTTAAACAGTGTGAAGAGTACAAGGTTAGAAAAATAGGCACTTACGTATTATACCGTCCAATTTTATCGCCAAATTTGAAGTCGTCGCCAATGAGTTGCTAAACCGCCCATTATGGCAATCCGGCAATGGTGTAATTCATTGATCTTTATCGCCAAATTTAAATCCGTAGCCAATGAGTTACGAAACCGTTGGCGATCGTTGGCAAAGACGGTATAATACGTAAGTACCGAAAAATAATTATTATCTACTAATAATTCTGTATTTCTACTAATAATAAAGGCTTACGTCTGTATTTTTGGGCATATGTTGACGTTTTACAGGAAAAACTATTTAAATTGAGGTATCAAATTTGTAACAAACTCAGAAAGATGATTATATGTTTCAGAAGGATTTTTAAAGAAATTTAATTAATGTTTGAACGAATTAAAAGGGAGATTATGGTATTTATCCGTGGTAATTTCAAGAAATATTATGGCACAATATTAAGTTTTACATTTGGTATAATCCTAGTATACGGTACCCCTTGATTTGGCGGCTTTATACCGAGAAGCCGTGACGTCATTTCTTGAATTGAATTCGTAAATGCGTTGTTTATGCCTTGGCTACATTATTCAAAATGCCAAAGTGGTACCGTATACTAGGATTTAACCTTACATTTTTTTAAAAAATATTTTAAAACATTTTTTACCATGTCAGCAAAGTTTCTTTGTAATTTTTTAAAAAAAAATTTTACATAATTTTTTGCAATATATTTAATTGATTGTGAAACTGCTATATGCAGTTAACGAGCTACAAAATTTTTTTTAATAATCCTTGTCTATTTTAATTTTAAAAAATTCTAATCCATAAGTCTTGTTAATTAGTTTTAGATTTCATTTTTTTTTCTTTCGTATTTCAAACTTGAAGAATCTATTTATAATTTCGTGATTGAGGTTTATGAAAAGAACTGAAAAATAAGTGTACAAATTAGCTTCGTTAAAACCAAAAATAATATATTTCAAAGTTTTTTTCATAGTGAATTCAGCATACTCTATGGCTCTAAAATTCTTAAGGACGAATTCAAAAATAACTTTGTTCCGTTTATAGAATAAATCAATTAATATACGCCATGTGAGAAGCATAAAAACGCTTTTAAAAATACAAGATCAAACTTATAATTACGTTACTATAAATAACCACGATGCGTTTAGAAAAGATATTTTCTTCCATTTACCTAAAATTAGAATACTAAAAGAGAAAGCCGGAGTAATTTTTCAATATATTGGATCTAAATAATCGTATGATATTTTTAGGCATGGGAAAATGACATTTTGCAATTCTTAATTATTTTAAGACTTTTCTTTCATCTGTTTTAATATAAATAAAAGTCATTGCAGCGATAAATATATGTTCCGCATTTTCTTCTAAGTAAATTGAATAAATTCGATGAAATTTTATAAATTTATTATCTAATACAAAAGAAAGAATACAGCAAAATTTTCAGATAACAAAAAACAATTTGCTTATTCAGTTAATTATCGATTAATCGAAATATTGTTATTTATGTTCTGTAACTTCGGAAAACTTATTCCATCAAAAATACTTTTTTAAAATTATTATTTTAAGTTATATTCATTTTCTTTCCTTTTTTATTGTTGATATAGATTCCATGTTCATGCAATTTGATCTATATTTTCCATTAATTTTTCAAAAAATTAATAATTTAGAGGACGCAGATTTCTTTTAAATAAGAAAATTTACAACGCAGTGATTGTACTCTTTGTCTTTCATTTATATTTTCATAAAAGTCCTTTTTCATTATTTTCCCGTCAAATTTTTGGAAAAGTTTTTAATTGATTTTAAAAGAATTCTAAACTTTGTTTAATTAGATTAGAGAATATTGCTTTTAAAACCTCCTGCCATTCTTGCCTACGTCTTCTATGAAATAAATAAAGTAGTAATTGATAAGAGTATGGAACTTAAAATAGTTAGAAATTTGATGCAGTGATTTCACTAAGCCTAAAGAAAATTAAGTAAACATTAAAATTCAGGCAGAAGAATAAAAAAGAAGCAAACGATAAACTATTTATATCAGTAACAGCTTTTCGTTTGCTTTATTTCCAAGTCTTTTATTAATGAAAAATTTGCTATTGAATTTATTGTCTACATTCTTCTATTAAAAGCTTTTTTAAACTTCCGAATTTATGAACAAAATGTGAGTACATCTATTACATATATAAAAAATTACCTATGATGGCTCTTAAAAATCTTCTAGTTGAAATGATAACATCTGAACTACAGTACTTCTATAGCAATTTTATTAAGTCGTATTTTTTCAAAAAACATTTAAATATTAATTACATGCTGATTACATATGAATATTTTTTAATCTTATCTACCTATTTAAAAAAAGATTAAAATGAAATCTGCTATGCACATCTAAATGTATCAAGTCAGAACATCATTTCTTGAACGGCCAAGCACCACGTGATCAGGCAAGTTAGATTATATTTTTATTTATTTTAATGGTTTCATTGAATAAGTCACTTTAGTACTGCAAACGACCCAAAAAACTTTGTCTCGCATTTATTGTTTAAAATCAATATCGCATTTCATATTTATTTCATAACATATAATCACATGATCAAAATGACATTTTTCTAAGTTTTATTTGCTGTAGAAATTAAATATTTTTTAATTTGAGCTTTTGTAAACGCGATGGCATCACGTTATTAAAA
Organism: Argiope argentata; assembly: GCA_026289955.1. Lineage (NCBI taxonomy): Eukaryota > Metazoa > Arthropoda > Arachnida > Araneae > Araneidae > Argiope > Argiope argentata. The sequence continues at coordinate 5,825,487 of JAOUZG010004491.1, read as the reverse complement.
ACTTATTTTTTGAGAGGCTCGTGCATATAATAAAATTTTTATTTTTCGTCTAGGGATTTTTGTTGACGTCAGAAAGCCTCATTCCCAAAACAATATCATGTTCTGTCATGATAAAAATTCTGAAGGCATTTAGTATAATTTGTTATTTGAAGCAACCAGCGCTATATTGCAGTATTCATTTTAGTGTTTATCATTTAAATTTTTGCACTTAGTTTTACTATGGAGAAAACGAGTCAGAGATCGCTCTATATAACATAGTCAGCATGAGATCAGATAGGACTTATGCAGTAATTACTTTATTAATTGGTTATAAAAATATTTTTTAGATGTAAAATCGTGCTCTTCTAGTAAATAAATCTATGTATTTTTTCTGGCTGACATACAAACAAAGTTTTGGAGCTCAATGCATCGTGTCAGAACATCATTTCTTGAACAGCCAAGCACCACGTGCTCGTGCGAGTTAAATTATATTTTTTATTCATTTTAATGGTTTCATTTAATCAGTAAGTTTATTATTGCAAACGATCCAAAAACCTTTGTCTCGTATTCATTGTTTAAAAAAAATCACATTTCCTATTTATTTCATTTCATGTAATCACGTGCTCCAAATGGCATTTTTCAAGCTTTTATTTGCTGTAGTCCTTGACTTATTTGACATTAATTATCATCTTTTTATAAATCAGAGCTTTTGTAAACGCAATGGCATCACGTTACTAAAAGCTGACTTTTTGAAATGTCCGTGCAGATAAAATTTTTATTTTTCACCTACGGATTTTTGTTGACATCAGAAAACCTCATCCCAAAAACAATATCATGTTCTAACATGATAACAACACAAGCAGTTATAAAAACGAGTAAACAACTTCAATGATGAATACAGTTTCACCGTCTTCGGATCCCATTTCATTCATAATTCTTATGCAAATCGATTTCGAATAGAAATGCTCTAACAGCGTAATAGATGTCATAGCACATCGAAACGTCAATTTCATGAATGAGTTTGTGATAAAGTAAGATGAAGCACTTTAAGGTTTAAAAAAATTACAGATTTTGTTTCTTTTTAATACCCCCTTTCCTTTTGGGGGCATTTCGTTTCTTTGCGTTCTGAACCGTCTACCATGAAAACTTTGCGGGAAAGAAGAGTGTCAGTCATGACTTTTTCCTACCGTATTATAAACAAGAATATTTTGGACCTAAAAAACTCTGTGTATGACATTGGAAATTCAAATAAAAGTGTTTTTTTTTTTTTCATTTCTAAATATTTTAGTTCATACTTTATTTAAAAGTTTTATTGATATTTGTGATGATTTCTTACGCCTTTTATTCGAATTATCAAAAGTAAAGTTGATTTTCAGATTGCGGACTCAAAGATATTTAAAGAATTTTTTATATACTTTTTATTTTTTTATTTTATTTTATTTATCAAATTTAATTCTTTTATTCTATTTATTTAATTTTCTTTATTATCATGTCAGAACATGATACTGTTTTAGGAATTAGGTTTTGTGGCGTCAACAAAAACTCGTAAGCGAAAAATAAAAATATTATTATCTGCTCGAGCATCTCGAAGAATCAGCTTTTAATAACGAGTTGCCATTGCATTTACAAAAGCTCTGATTTAAGAAAAATAATTTAATGACTGCAGCCAATAAAACCTAGAAAAACGTCATTTTGAGCGCGTGATTATACAAAATGAAATAAATTGGAGATGTGATGATTTTTTATAAAATCAATGCGAGATTAAGTTTTTTGGATCGTTTGCAATACTAAAGTGACTCATTCAATGAAACAGTTAAAATGATTAAAAATGCAATTTATCTTACCCGAGCTGGTAAGATGATACATTGAAATATGCTGTTCTGGCATGATACATTGAAATATTCATAGCAGATTTCATTTTAATCTTTATTTTTATTTTTGTATTTATTTATTTTCTATTTACATAGAAAAAAAATATTACAAAAGATATTTGCTCGTATTTTCAATTTTTTTCAAAATAATACGATTTAATTAGAAAAAAAAATTGAAAAAGATAATTTTTTTTAATTATGAAGTTGAAAATTCAGTAAAAGTTATTGATGAATGTTCACTATCTGTTTCTAGTCCAATTTAAGTGTAGTCCATATGCGTACCTTGAAAATAAAATCTTATTGGTTCTGTAGATATCACTGTAATATTACAATTTATTTTTATAAAATACATTTGGTTTTTAAAAATTAAGAATGTGGCGCTTTAAATAAATGATAAAATTTTAGTTTTGCTTTTAATGATGAGCGGTTCACTATCTATTACTAATTCGATATAAATGTTGTTCAGACTCGTTTTTAAAAATGATATTTCATTTCTTCTGAAGATTTTACTTCAATATCAATTTATTTTTTAAAAAATGCATTTTCTTTTGAAAATTAAGAATTTAATTCTTTAGATGAGAAATAAAATTTTGGATTTATGAAATTTGGTCATAATATGACGTTTTCAAAAAAGCAGATGAATATAAATTTCCTTTTTCTCATTAAATCACAATGTGTCTCTGAAAAGTTAAAACTTCTGTAGTACGTAATTTCAGCATATTTTTTTCCTATTAAAGTTTAAAAGAAATGTTTAATGAATTTATTTATATGTATACCGTCACAATACTACAAATTCTCGAATTAGAATATCCAATTATAGATAATTATACTTCCGAAATTTCAGCTTATGCACAGATGACATTAAAACTTTGAACTCATTTAGTAATGCAATTATCTTAATAGTTAAAAATGTTTTTCTCTAGAATACGGAGTGATTTTTTTCTTAGCTAAAGCGAAAAGTAGGGAACTTGTAGGAATTGCTGCTGCCGTTACTGTTACTTTTAGTGATGAAGGATGTAATGGCCAATCGGTTATTGGAATGTTAAGGAAAGAATTCCTCATAAATAATACACAGAATATATAGCTATTACATAGAAATTTCTAGCTAATACAAAGAATACATGACTGATACATGGAATAAGTAACTAATACATGGAAATTCCTAAATAACACATAGAGTACATAATTAATACATAGAAATTCATAAATAATATATAGAATACAAAACTAATACATGGAAACTCATAAATAATATATAGAATACATAACTAATACATGGAAAGATAAATAAGATATAGAATACATAACTAATACATGAAAATTCATAAATAATACATAAAATACATAACTAATACGTAGAATACATAATTAATTCATGGAATACATAACTAATACATAGAAATCCATAAATAATACATAGAATACTTAACCAATACATAGAAATCCATAAATAACATAAAATACATAATTAATACATGGCAATTTATAAATAATACATAAAATACATAATTAATTCATACAAATACATAACTAATACATAGAATACATAATTAATTCATTGAATACATAACTAATTCATAGATTACATAACTAATTCATAGGAATCTATAAATAATATATAGAATACATAACTGATACACAGAAATCCATAAATAACATATAGAACAAATAACTAATACATAGATAAATAATATATAGAATACATAATACATAGAATTCCATAAATAATATATAGAATACATAATACATAGAAATCCATTAATAATATATAGAATACATAACTAATACATAGAAATTCATAAATAATACATAAAATATATAACTAATGTATAAAAAATATGTCGATTCTAGTGATAAACAATTCGCTTGTTGTGAGTTTTATTTCAATCAAGCTGGAAAAAAAATGGAATGATAGAAGACTTAAATTTATTATTTTAAAAAAGACTTCTCATCTATTTCTGTTTGAAATAATTTTCATGTAAATAAAAAAATAATGTTCCCATAAAGAAAAAAAAACAATTTGCTAAAAAATAAAATGCTAGATCAAAAAATGTATAACCATCGTCAAAAACTTCAATGAAATAGAACAGCACAACGATTCGGAGAGAAGTTGAGACATTTTAAAAACAGCTTGTTATGGATCAACAGCAAAAATCAGTCTTTGGTGTTTCTCACAAGAATCCTAAATTTTTGTGCGAAAATTAATCGCTCATTATCAAATAGAGTTAAGAAACTCGTTTAATTAAATAATGACATTGCATTTCTTCAATAGAATATTTTTTAAAAGGAATAAACATACGAAATCAAAATAGCAACAACACCTCTAGGGGCCAAGCAAAAACAGATTTCTTCATTCAAAAAAAAAAAAAAAGGTTAGATTCAATGAACTCAATCAGTTGCTTTCTAATATTTCTCTTAACATTGGCAGAGCATGTGTGTGTGTGTGTTGGTATAAGCTTAAATTAAAACTGAGTTCACCTATTGGAAGCATTGTTCCGTAGAAAGTTCATATAAATATTTTTTAAATACCTTCTTTGGTTGCATATATAATAAAATTATTTTGTTAGGTAACAGAAAATGCATTTATTTTACAATTACATAGTTAAAGTAGCTTCCTCAAAAAAAAAAATGTTTCGTTAAAATTAGAATTTTTGTAAACTCTCAGTAAATGACTCTTTCAAACAAAAATTCAATACTGCATATAATGATTTTAAAAAAATGATTAATATTTAAACGTGATTTTAAAACCTATATATAATAAATTACAATCTTTTCCTTTTCTGATTAAAAATGCATAAAAGTGTATGGAAGAAGCATCAGATTCTATAAGTTATTTAAATAGAAAAGAAAGGGTCGTTGTTCTCTTTTCACTGACCCTCCCTGCTAAATTGTTAAAAATATATAATAAACATAAACAAATGAAATCAATACATATTTCTGTGCTTTTCAGAATTTTTTTAAAAATTATCAATCGACTAAGGGCCTAAATTTAGTTAAAGATTATCTCAATTAGATGACACACAGCATCAATAAATGAAATGTTAAACAAAGTATCTATAGAAAGAATAATCCAACGTAATCTATTTCAAATTAAACTACATCTTATCATTTTTTCCGTGCTGCCATCTATGAATGAATAAAACAAAATCTGCTATAAAATGCAATTTTTATTTGTATCTTTAAGATACTATTTCTAGCAATTCAGAAAAATTTGTTGCCCGAAAAACACATACATTTAGTTTAAAATGAATTTTATTATGAGGCGTTTCAGAATTAGTCTAATTGATAAATTTCAATTCTTTTTAAATCAAATTAATTGTTTCTATCAACTTTTGCTATTTACTATGGATTTTTCTATGAAAAATTTGAAATATTAATGAGCAAGCTTCATGTGTTTTCAAAATAAAGTGTGCTTATTTTAAAAGATACCAAGCATATTATTGTTGAGCATATCATATCATTGGAAGAATATTGAGAGTCAATATATTTGCATAAATGCGAGTTTAGATAATGTAATATTACCCTATAGTTATATGTAGAATTCTCCTTCAAAGTTCTGAAAAAGGGTGGTAATATAAAGGTATACATAGTTCGGAAAGTAGTAGGAGTTTCCGCCTTGAAACTTCTTCGCATATTGTCTAATAAAGGTATTGTATTCATCTCACTCCGCATAAAATTATACCTCTTCGACAAGACCCTGAATATCATAAGTACTCAGATTTTTATTTTCAAAACTCCCAACCATGGAGAATTGAGTGTTATGAAGTACATAATAAATAAAATTAACACTTTATTAATTGCATGTCGTTGACGAATAACCGATATGAAAACACCTATCTTTGGCGCGAATAACGAGTGCAATCTCTGATGAATTCCTTTCCTTTTAACAATTAATCTCTGGGATGCGGTTCATACACAAGCATCAGAAGACCGACAATTTATTTTGAGCACCTTTCTTCCATCTAATTGAAACCATAATTCAACATAGAAGTAATGTTGTACTCACAAGACGATATGCCGAATTTCATTTATTAAAATCATTGAGTTTACATGCATAGATAAACAGAGATTTAGTTCAAAACTTTATAAATTTTAAACTTTAGATGAAAAATCTGTATACGAAATATTATCCATTTATCTACTTTCTTGTTCGAGTTATCCTTTTTTTTTGGTACTCAGATAGGTGGATTGATAGACTTTCTCTCAATAAATTTCATTAAAAAATTTGATAAATATTGTTAGTGATCATCGGGTTCGCTTTTAGTGGGTATTTGCTGTGAAGAAAATCAGCAGGCCTCAGTAGAAAACAACAATATTTATTTGACACGAAAAAACTAACACAAAGACGACAAATATGTACAGCCGAGACGAATACAGGAAAGCATACTACAATTAACATTAGCCCACAAGTAGAAATCAACCACAGCACACAAAAAGCCAAGCAGAATTCAGCAGGAGAGGGGCTCCTCGGAGCTTCGCTATATGGTTTCTCCAAACGGCTGGAGTTCTCACTGTCCTAACGCTTTAGCTACCGACTTACGACCACATAACTTGCTATTACACACACGACACGGCGTTCCTTCCACAGTAGACAACAGGACACGGCACATAACAGTTCAGCACTTGCTAGAGCCCACCTTTGATTCGCTATCCTCTCGAAGACTAGTTTCTTGTCTTCTATTCCAACTCCGTTTCAATTCATCCAGCAGCTTGAGACTACTGGCCTTTTATAGGTCCCTGGAGACGCTTCGAGAACTTTCAGAGCCTATTATATCAATAGAAACTGATATAAACAGTTGTTTATATCAGTTTCTATTGGACATATCGTTAAAATTCTTGACAATTCCAGCAATATCCCTTTTTATCACCAAATTCCTCGTCAATTCGGTTAATGATCACCAAGATCTGAGATAACTGACGCGGCACGCAACAGCTCTAATCGTAAAATTGTCTTTATTACGTTCACACTATTCCTGCAGAAAAGCGAAATTGCAGGTTTATAACAGTATAATAGCTTAACATCACGTCTGTATGCCACATTTCATCGGCCTAGCTGAAAATTGTTTTAAATTATTTTTTCACTGACAGACAAACAAATAGACAGACAAAATTACAAAACTATATTTGTCGATTGTTTCGATATTGTTACGAGCGGACGAGCGCCGCAGGGGTGCACCGAGGCTGGCGGCATTTGGCGAGGAGCTTTGCGCAAGCCAGGTTGGTTTGGCGAAAGGAATAGTCTGGTAGTCACTGGATCGCTCGCTTTGTTGTCCGAAGTTTCATGTGCTTTTGGGCGCTCGTTCGGTTGTATAAGGGAGGGGTTGCCATAGTTTTTGCATTATAATTCCTCTCGAAGGAATAGCAACTCGTATGAGCCGATTATTTTTCTCGCTTGTTATTAGTGAGCTGTGTTTACGTTTGCTGTTAACCTTGTATAGTTGAGCTCGCTGTGATTTACTGTTTGCTGTGCTATACGATATCTGTTTTGCAGTCTGTTCTTATTGTGCGTAAGGCTTGCATTTACGCTGTAAGTGACTGTTGACTGCTGGATTGTTTTTATCTTAAGTTTTACTTTATCGAGTCATCCTGTAAATAGCTGTAAATAAATTTGTTTGTGCTGTCCTCAAGTAAAGTCCATTCAATCCGAACCCCGCTATGCTAAAAACGCAACAATATTTTCTTTTTGTATGCTTGGAATCAAGTAAAAAAAGATGAAAACATTTCGCTACTACATTCCTTTTATTGATATTATCAAAAAGAATTCTGTTTCTATAACCAGCACTTGCTTATAAATATCCTTAGTAAATTAGTTGCTGCTATTACTCTGCTTTGTGTTATTGCTTATTCATTGGTTAGGGAAAGATTAGCAATGGATAACCAAATATTCTACTAAATATTTGGTTTATTTGGTTACCTTTTATAGTAGCATGAGATTGCCTAAGATCAATGGATGATATTACCATTAAAGAAAGACATTTTAACAGCCAATATTATGTTTTTGTTACTAGGCGGTATTTATTCCAAATGAAGAACGCGATGACTTTTTCTTCCTGAAATATATGATGCTAAACGGAATTTTTTATTTACCCCAGATTCTTATCAGAATTATTACCAACTCCAATTATTGATTGTATAATGTCTATTCACTGCGTGTTCAGCCGGCGTCCTGACACAGAGGTAGCATGTCTTCTTCGTGATCTGGATGGCCGGGTTTGAGTCCCGGCTAGGGTATTGTTGTTCTTCTGTGTCCTATCTGTGAGGTGTGTGAATGTGCCCCCCCCCGTAAAAAGAGGCTGTGCAAGCGAATGTGATGAGTGGGTAGCTAAGTGGTGTTCTTGGCCCTAGATGGCGCTACTTCAAAAACAAGAGACGCTCATTTGGTTTAAAATCGCTGACACCCGTCAGCATGCTTATCCCCGGCAAGTGTCATTAAAAACCGCAACAAACATTTTCAGTTGATTACGGCATCATTTTATTTTATTAATTCCCCCCCCCCCTCGCCCTGAATGTAGCATAGTGAGATGAATTACATTTAATGAAAGTAAAAGTATGTTGAGCATAGGAAATCAACTTCAACAATTTTAACTCCTTCTTACCCTAATAATTCTTTTGATTTTAAAACTGAATCAATTGCCAAAAATGAAATAAAAATATGAAATGTGTAACAAATATTTTTGAGAATGTTTCCAAACATGAGGGGAAAATAAAAGGAATCTTTTACAGAATTTAGAAAAAGGGAAATTTTTATATCGAACTCGTATTCCCATGGGTTCATAGAGCGATAAATTAAAAATTCTTATAATATATATGCAAAGTGTCTTCGGCAAATAAAGAAAGACGAAGAGAGAATCAACAATTTTTTTCTTCTAATTCTGCCTTTTTCAGAAGCTGTTAGAATTTCTTTATTAGAAAAAGACACGCTCACCTCAATAAAGCAAAAATAGTAAAAAAGAAGGCTTTGAAATGTATTCGGATCATACAAATTTTCAGTTCACTGATTTGAAATTGAGTTGAAATGAATTTCAACTAATCACGCGTTTATTTTAACCGCATGACTTTTATTGTGTGTATTGTAACTTAGGAGTGAATAGTTGAAATTATAGAAATAAGACTAGGAAAAGCTGAAATTTTGCATCACTCAGAAGGAAATAAATGGAGTTTGAACTCAAGTGGTTAGAAAAAAATTAATTTTAAGAATACTGACAAATTGAAATCATTATACAAGTACGTAATGATATATCTTAATTTACATAAATAATAATTTCAATATATCTGTTGTTGCTGTTGTGACTAATGGCACTTATCATGGACAAGCGCGCTGACTGCCTTCAGCGAATTTAAGCCGAATGAGCGTCTCTTGCTTTTGAAGTAGCGCCAACTAGGGCCAAGAGTACGACTTAGTTACACACTCATCGCATTCGCTTGCACAACCCCTTTTTACGAGGGGGGGGGCACATTCATACGTCTTACAGATAGAACACGGACTCGACCCCGGGATGCCCAGCTTTCAAGGAAGACGCGTTACCCCTATTCCAGGACGTCGGCTCAATATATCTTTATTCTTTATCACTTATTCCAAAATTTTTCTTATTTATATTTTCGAATCTCACTTTTTTGTTTAATTATTTCAAAGCTCTAAAAACTGCTGATCACAGCAGTTTCTCACGCTTCTATCAAATGGAGGAAAATCCTTTAAGTCTACGGCATAATTTTAAAGATATGCAAGATTTCTTTTCTTAATTCAATGCTTGTATAAGAAATCCCTGAAAGAACTTCTTATTACTGATTCCTTGATTAATTCTAAAATCTTTTAATCTTTTGCGCATGCGTCAAGATGCGTTTATTTCATCGAAATTGGGATGAGAGGCAATATGAAGGGAATTTACATTTAACGATGAGGATCATACTTAGAAACCGTAAAAATTGCGGGCAACTTGTAAAGTTGTACGAGAGTGATACCAATTCTCTGTAAAATAATTCAGAACATTTTTTATTTTTTGTAAGGAATATAAATATTCAGTTATGATGAATGACGGGAAGATTTATGTTGTTAAAATTAAGTAATAATTTACTTTTTTATTAAATAATAAAAATTCTTTATGTTAAAACGCTTCTTTTTTACTTTTTATTGAATTTCTTCATAATATTCTGATATTAACATCGGTAGATAACCTCAGTCAGATTTAAAGACATTATAAACAATATTATTATAAAGGCATTATATACAATATATATAATAAAAATCCCCTAATGCCATTTTTTAAATCATTTAAACTAGGTATATGAGCAATCAATACGCAATATTCAGTTAACCCTTTATTTACCGAATAATGTTGCCATCAATTTTTTACCATTTTTGCACCAGTAGTTAAATTTCCTTGCAGAGTAATCCCAAAGAATGCCCCCAAATTAATCAATAGCAAAATCTTAATTAATTTAATTATTAATTAAATATTTTTAATTCCTACTTTTAGCTTATATTACCTTCCTGCTATTTGGGTTACATTCTCCGTGTTCTTTAGTATACCATCGACAAAAATAGTCATATTACGATAATACGGTACATGCCGAATTTAAATGATATTTTTAAGTACCGACAGTGAATAAAGGGTTAAAAGAATGAACGATACGATAATCACCATGAAACGATACGATGAACGATACGTTTCAGGGTTCATGAAACGATACGATAATCACCTACATATGAGCCAACCGATAGTGTATTTGAAAGGAGCATCTGGGCGCCAGCCTATAACCCCCATTCCCTAGCTGTTGCTTCACAATTACATAACAAAATTAATTTATTCTAATGGAGAAAATTTACATAGTTAAATTTAGGAGGAGGAAAAAGTACTTGACAGATTTTAAAATTAGATCTTAACCGTGAAAAAAAGGATAAAAAAACCATTAAAAAGTTACCGGTTAGGCAGATTCAGTCGCTGAGTAGTTAAAAATGGCAAGGCGCACGAAGAGTCAGGCAGGATTGGGTGGAAGAGTTGTTTCAGCCAATGGGAATGAAGGAACTTATGCGACCAGAGCGTTCAAGATAATGATATTTTTTTCTTCCTTGTCTTCAGTTTTTCTTGCAAGTTTTGCGGCTTCGATTAGTTTGGGAAATTATTGAAAGATTCAGTTCTCTTAGATCACCTATGTATGTAAAATAATGAAGGAAAATACAAGGTGTCCGAGAAGTCTTTGACACATTTAAAAAATTCGGTAAAAAAAAATAAACGAAATAGAAAGTAAAATTAAATTACATTTATTACCTCATATAGTAAAGTTTTTTTTAAAAGCAAAAATGGCCAGGAGATTGCGGTACTGAAACGTTAGAAAGAGCTATTTAGAAAATGGCTTCTCCAAAGGAGCGCGCGTTTTGTGTTATGTGATTTTTCGAATCGAAATCTGTGACTCAAGCTCCACGTAATTTCCGTACGAAATATGGAAAAGACCCTCTATCTCGTAACAGGATTATTGCATGGAAAAATAAGTTTTTCGAAACTGGGAGTGTCCTGGATCGACACAGAAGGGGAAGACGAAGCACGAGTGAGGCGGACGTCGACAGAATTCATCAGTCATTTGCTCGTAGCCCCCGAAAATCAGTACGTACTGCCTCCATGGAATTATGTATTCCGCGGTCAACGTTGCACGATGTTTCGCATAAGAAGTTGCGTCTTCGTGCGTATAAGGTGCAAATAACGCAGGAGTTACAAGTAAATGATTTGGCGCGGCGTTATGCTTTCGCGTTAGAAATACTGAGCAAAATGGAAGATGTTGATAATTTTTTAAAGAAAATTATCTTCACCGATGAATCGACGTTTCATGTTTCTGGAGTAGCCCATCGACATAATGTCAGAATATGGTGCTCCGAAAACTCTCATGTCGTTATGGAAATAGAGGTTGGTTGGTTGGGTTTTATTGGCTCAAGAGCCAAGCGTTGGCCAAGCTGCGCCAGACAAATGGTTAAAATCATTTCATAAGTAGTTTCAAATCCACATAAAAGGTAATTTTCCTAATTTTCCCAAATTCTGTGAGAGATATTATGGAAATAGTGAGGGATAGTCCAAAAATTAATATTTGATGCGGACTTATGCATGATCGCGTCATCGGACCGTTCTTCTTTCATGAAAAGACAATTACGAAGGAAGTGTACTTAGATGTGCTGCAAATTTACACCGTACCACAAATTTCGCCTTTACAAGCAAATATCCTTTGGCAACAGTATGGCGCTCCACCTCATTGGGGAAAGATTGAGAGAGAATTTTTAAATCGAGAATTCCTAAACAGGTGGATCAAACGAGATGGTCCCTTCCAGTGGCCCCCGCGTTCTCCTGACATTTCTCTCCTCGATTTCTTTCTTTGGGGATTCGTCAAAGACAAAGTGCACAACATTTCAGATCTTAAACATCGCATTACAGCTGCAATCTCACAAGTTACAGAATCGATGATACAACGAACTTGTTCAGAAATGGATTATAGGATGGATATTCTTCGTGCGACGAAAGGGGCCCACATCGAGGTGTATTGATACGTTAAAAAAAACTTTACTATATAAGATATTTTTCGTGCGACGAAAGGGGCCCACATCGAGGTGTATCGATACGTTAAAAAAACTTTACTATATGAGGTAATAAATGTAATTTAATTTTACTTTCTATCTTGTTCATTTTTTTAACCGAATTTTTGAAATGTGTCAGACTTCTCGGACACCCGGTATATTTAATGGGCGAAAATCAAGGTCAATGAATAAAGAATTCCGAAAACGCGCTGATTCTTCCGCTTCTCATCCCTTAGCGAGGTAAAATCGTCCAAAAGGAGTAAACGTTGATTATGGCATCGAATAGTAAAAGACACCAAAGGAGAAAAATTCCTTAAGTCACGGCGTAAATAGTCACGTATCATTTCTTTTCCCCGTTGGCAAACTATGCCCTTCCGTAATACAATACAATAAATGAAATTAAATTACTAAACATTCGTCTTTTTGGCCACTCATTTATCAAAATTAGGCTATTTGTATAGCCTGTGTATTCATAAAGTTACAGAGGTCTTCTCCAACCAGAATTCACGGAAGTGGCTGCAGAGCAAAATTTTAAGATTACGACTTGCGAGAAGAAGAGCCGACGCATTGGATCGATGCCAGATGCACGAGGAACTTAGTGATGGCCAATTTTGCAGCGGCATTAGGAAAAGTACTTCCCTAAGCGTCGTGTTCATACTTGGAGGAACAGCTTTCAGCTCATAATCGAGAACAAAGACACCACTTACATAAATATACCGCAATACGAAATAATACATAAAAAGAAAGAGTTAAAAATATGAATGGTTCTTCATTGACTTTCTCATGTATCTCAGCTTTGACGATTAGTGAACAAAAAATCAGTCAGCTTATGGGATGAATAAAATTTTTTAAAAGTCATTCGTGATAATAAAAATTCTTTTATAGTTACAGCAAATTTTTTTTGTTTTATAATTTTTACAATAGTTTGAGCTATTTTTTCGAAAACCTTTTCAAAAAAAGGGTTACTTTTATTGGCTTAGCAGCTTTCTAGTTGAAACTTTCTTAGATATAATTATTATAGCTGCAATAATTGTATAGTGTTGGAAATGTTTTAATTTTCTTTAACCCCTTAACCGGTTTGCCCGTACGCCGTACGTGCATCGATTTATCGAATTTTGATAGTTGTAAACAAAAAAATAAATCATTCATAACAATCATAAATCAATAGTAAAATGACTTCGAATACGTAGATAAGCCAAGTATTCCGTGGATTTCCATTTGAATCAAAATAAGAAAATATTCCCAAAATAGAAGGTGTCATCTTATTTGATATTAAGGAAAATAAACCGTTTAAGGGGTTAAAAGGAATGACAATACACGTATAAAACCCTTTAATCGGTTTGCCCGTACGCCATAAGCACATCTATTAATCAAATTTTGATAGTTGTAAACAAAAAAATAAATCATTCATAACGATTATAATTCAATAGTAAAATGAATTCTTATACACAGATAAGCCAAGTATTCAATGGATTTCCATTTGAATCAAAATAATAAAATTTTCTTAAAATAGAAGGTGTCAACTTATTAGATAGTAAGAAAAAATAAACCGGTTAAGGGGTTAAAAGGAATGTCAATACACGTATAAAAAAACGCAATAGTTAAAATTTTATGTAATACTTTGGTGAATGTAAGTGGAAACTTACCCTAAAATTAACAAAACATTTCTTTTCTTTGGTAATTTTGATTCTGTTATTTTTGATTCCACAATTTTTAATTCTCCATTGATCGTTTCAAAAATTATTATTCATAGAAAAAAAATTTAGTATCTTAAAAATTATATATTTAGTGACTTTAGTCTGATTTCTGTGGTATTTTAACTTTTAAATCTTACTATTAATTAACTACATTTCAACCGATGACCAGTAAATTCACCAAAAATTTTACGAATAATAGTTTTAGTAATAGTAATAGCGAGTGAACGGAATTATTAACTAATTAGTTAACGATATTAGAGACTGACAAAGGTGAAAATATACTGGTACATATTGCGATTTATTTTTTTAATGATTTTTTTCAACATTCTACAACTAACATGGAAAATGACATACCATAACAAAAGAACCATTTGATAACAGATTTAAAGTTCTTATTTGACCTATGGAGTGTTTTTAAAAATCATGGAATAAATTGTAAGAGCAATACACGATTTAATTAATATCACAAATAAAACTCGAAGTGATAAACACTAAGGGAAACTGTTATATGGAGCCAGTATAGGCAACCGTAAACTAAAATTATTATCACTGCATGGAGTCAACCTTTACACTTGATAATAGAATACGTTATTTTTGAAACATATTAAGAAGATCAGCTTTTCAACTGCTTCTCTGACTTATTTTCTTGTTTTCCATTTTTTATTAGTGTCTCTAAATATAATTTAGTGTATGAATTTTTGTTATAACTATATTTCAAGGAAAAATGATGTCGTTTGAAAAATATTTTGCATCCTTTTTTCAGGGCTTATCTTGAAATATCTGCTTTCAAAATTTCATTCAATTTCTTGAACCTCATAATATTAATATCCGGTAATCATTCATGAGCAAAATCTTCATAATAATAATTTGTAAATCACAGAGAAAGCGATTACCTTTAGATTAAAAGTGACATATTTTTGTAAGGCTGATCTTTAAAATTCCTGTTATGATTTTAGAAACATGTATATGCTGATTAGATACAATGTTCCTTATGCATTTGTTTAGTGCAACAAATCATAAATATTTCTAAATTAAACCGATATTAATTAATATTTCAAATTCTTTTTCGAAACATAAACAGATCAGAATTGCTCCTTCACACTTTAAAAGAATGGCCATTCTTTCGAAATATTGTCGCTTTCTACATGAAAGTTTCCAATGAAAATTCCGTAATTCTAATTTCCATGGAAAATACCAAAATGCAGATCATCTAAAGGGGAAAGCCCAGGTATTATTTTTTTAAACATAAACAGATCAGAATTGTTTCTTTACACTTTGAAAGAATGTCCATTCTTCGAAAAATCGTCGCTTTCTACACGAAAGTTTCGAATGAAAATTCCGTAATTCTATTTTCTGTTGAAAATACCAAAATTCAGATCATGTAAGAGAAAAAGTCCAGTTATTAATTTTTGAAACATTAGCAGATCAGAAATGTTCTTACACGATTTAAAAGAATGACCATTCTTTCGAAATATCGTCGCTTTCTACACGAAATGATTCGAAAGTAAATTACGTAATTCCGTTTTCCATTGAAAATACCAAAATGTAGATAATCTATGAGGAAAAGACCAGTTGTTAGTTTCCGAAACATAAGCAGATCCGAATTGCTC
>JAOUZG010004491.1:5776656-5798529 GCA_026289955.1 Argiope argentata | reverse complement strand
CTGCAATCAATAGAATAAGAGCGAAAATATCTGCAATATGGGAAATAGGAGATTATCTGCAATCAATAGAATAAGAGCGAAAATATCTGCAATATGGGAAATATGAGATTATCTGCAATCAATAGAATAAGAGCGAAAATATCTGCAATATGGGAAATATGAGATTATCTGCAATCAATAACATAAGAGAGAGAATATCTGCAATCAATGAAACAAGAGTGAGAATATCTATCTGCAATCAATCATAATAAATGAGATTATCAACAAATAATAAAATATGAGTGAGATTATCGGTAATAAATGATATGTAAGTGAAATTATCTGCAATGAATATCAGCGAGATTATATGCAATCAATGAAATATAAGAGGCATCATTTGCAATCAATGAATTGAAATTGAGATCATCTGCAATGAATGAAATATAAATGAGACTATCTGAAATCCATGAAATCCATTCATGTCACATAAAACACGAAACTAGGTGTTACCTAATTAAATTCTTGAATTTCTGCACACATTTATCTTATTGTTTATAAAGTGAAGAACTATTTTTGTGCTCTTTAAAAAGCATGGATTTTTATTTTTAAGTGACATTCAAGTAATATTTTTAAAATATATATTTAATATTATATAAATTACTTTTTTGTAATTAATTTTTTATCATGTCAGAACATGATATTGTTTTAGGAATGAGGTTTTGTGGCATCAACCAAAATCCGTAGGCGAAAAATTGAAATTTTATTATTTGCACGAGCATCTCATGAAATAAGCTTTTAATAATATGTTTCCATCGCATTTACAAAAGCTCTGATTATAAAAAAAATAAGTTAATGACAACAGCAAATAAAACCGAGAAAATGTCATTTTGAGCACGCTATTATATGAAATGAAATAAATAGGAATTCGGATATTTTTTTAACAATAAATGCAATACTAAAGTAATTCATTCAATGAAACGATTCAAGTGAATAAAAATTTAATTTAACCTGCACGAGCACGTGGTGCTTGCCCGTTCAAGAAATGATGTTCTTACATGATACATTGAAATATGCATAGCAGATTTCATTTTAAACTTTTATTAGCTTTATTTGTTTTCTTTAGGTTTATCACAGTTATTATAATCCAAGTTGTAATGTATTTCCAATTTATCAAATACTAATCGCCTTGGGCAACGAATTTTTTACCCGGAATATTAACTTTTATGATTATTAAGCTATCCATATGGAATGAATAGCTGAATAAATAGCAGTATGTTGGATAAGCATTTATATCTATGCGAACACATTGAGAAAGTTTAATATTTTTAATTGCAATTTTATGAGTCCATGTCTTTAAATGCAAAGAGTGTGTGCCAATTATGATTTTGTTTCGTATTGTATCAATCAAAGCCGAAAATGTAGGAAAATGTTATTTTTAAAGCCATTTTTTCACCTTTTATTCATATTTATAAAAATGGGATTTTGTAATAGATTTTTTTCGTACACTTCCAATTGAAGTAGTGCTTTTGAGTTTTTTAAAAACTTTTTTGTTTCCGATTACGGTGTAATGTATATTAGTATATTCAATATTTAGTTATCAGTTTATTAATTAGTTTAATCAAATTTTCAATGTTGGTTGGTTTCTGATAAAGAGTATTAGAAAAAAAAATTTTTTTTTCAGATTTCACAACATTTTTAGAAAAGAATTATCATTTAAAAATTAAAACAAAATCTTCGATCGTAAATTTCAAGTTATGTGAAAACATTATTATTTTAACTCATTATTTATCTTAATTAATTTAAGTCATTAACCAATTTAAACCTGTTTAAAACCGTCACGAGACTTCTCTCTCTCTCACGAGACTATATATATATAGATATGATAATTTTTTTAAGCTTTCATTTTTATTTATTGCTGAAAAGCAAAGTTTTGGAGCTCGACCGATTTTGAGATGAAATAACTGCTATGTTGTCATAGTTCTTTGTCAGCCTTTTAAAAACGCACCAGCTGTCAAAGAAGCATACGTAATAATACAACAATTCTGGAAAAGCAGGTAAATTTTTTAAAAATGTTTCTACTTTCAAAAAAGCATACGTAATTATCATACTATACTGGTAATAGAGGGTAAAAATATTTTTTGCTCGTAAATTTCGAAAACATCAAACTAACCAAAACAGCATCATGCTCTCACATAATAATAAATAAATAAATAAACAACTTTTCGTTAAAGACACTAATATAAGTGTGTATTACAAAACTGGTTTTAAAAAACATTTTTTAACTTCAAAAAACTTGAATAAAATGTAAACAAAATCACATAACGCAATGTAAAATATGAAACTTTGACGCATGCGCAGTATGGTGTAACTTTAACCACTTCGCGTACAATGACGTGTCTGACATGCGCATCGAATGACTGAATTTTTATTTTCAAGTCTGCAATTAAGCCACAGAATCAAGTATTTAAATACGAAAAATCAATATGAAACGATTTGGTATCCCAAATGCTCCATGTATTATTTTAAAATATCAAATTAACAATAAATTACCAAAATAGGATGAGTTATCTAATTAGAAAGTAAAATAATTTCGTCAAGTGTTTAAACAGGAAATTTAGATGCAAGAACGGATAGTTTCTAATAATTTAAGTTTCCATTAAGGTTAAGATTCTCCATTCATATAACGATCGGAGAGACCATTCTATTTTCCGTTATATATATTAAGAAAATCATCTAAAAGCAGCGATAAACCTAATAACATTTGGTCTTCAAAAGAAAAATGAAACATTTTTATAAATCTTTATTCTAAAATTGAATAAAAATTTATTTTGAAATAGGATAAGAAGTTCTTAGGTTATTGAAATTTAAATATTCTTCATTTATCAGAAAAGAAATCTTGTTCAAACTTTTGATGAATCTTCTTGCTTCAGATCGCCTTAATCAAAAACGATATACACATAATTCTAAAATTATATCTACTGGTTTATAGATTTTCGAAGGTCATCATTCATAAGACTCATAAATACAACAACGAGCAAGATACATGAAATTTAGCACTCAATATATGCATAGCAGTTGCAGAATTTTATTAAATTTTGTGTGTAAATTATTATCGTCTAGATTGCATATTTTTTCGTATGTTCATAAGCATTAGAAAATGATATATTCTGCATTTTAACAAAGCATAATTCTGAAATTCGACATGTTACCTTCACACCAAAACTGGACAGACTAGGCAACTGCCTAAGATAGCAGAAGCAAGATGCCGGCGTTCTGGTATAGGGGGGGGGGAAGAACGTCTTCCCGGATTCGAATCCCGATTCGGGCATGGCTGTTCTTCTGTGTCTATCTGTAAGGTGTATGAATGTGCCTCCCCCCTGTAAAAAGGGGCTGTGCAAACGACTGATAAGTGAGTAAGCGGAGTCGTACTTTTGGCCCTAGTTGGAGCTATTTCAAAACATGAGACGCCCACTTCGGCTTAAAACTCGCTGATGTCTCGACAAAGCTTGTCCATGGCATGTGCCATTAATAAGAACAACAAAAAATTGCAATATGAATTATCAACGTAATACAGTAATTTAATCTTACAAATGTAGCAAATAAACTTTACTTATATTTATAATATGCTGCACATTTACATTAAATTGTATTATATATCTGTAAGCTTTGTATATTTCAAAAGCCATCGATTGTTCCAGTTAAGGGCCTTCATCTTTTCTTTCCATCCCAATATAGCCTTTCAAAACATTATCCCCCCCTCTCAAGAAGGCCGGCTCTGAACCCACAACATTCAAATGCATAGAAAATAAAAAACGATATAATTTGCCCACAGACAGAAAGGCCAAATTTGTTCTTCCATACATAATTTATTGTTTATGGTTTTCGAAGAATTTCAGAATCCAAACAAGTGGAACTAGATGCAGACAATTGGCAATCATTTGTATTTAAGGGTTAAATTGAAATATTTGCATTCTTTATCCCTATTTGTTTTGAATCTTCCATTTCTGAAATAACTTTTAAATTTCGTTTTTAAAAAATTCGGGAATAACACCACTTAAAATCTCATCAATAATAAGAACCAACAATTAAAAGAAAATAAGTTTTGAACAGAATGCTACACGCATTTTGAGAAGCTGAATTGCCCCTAATAACAACAGAGCTAAAAAAGAATTATGCCGATTAAAAAATGGGGTCGAAATTGTCAAATAAAATTAACGCTTTTTTTAATGTAAAAAATACAAATTCTATGAATAATAAAATATTAGGATATTACTGACATTTTATTCAGTATAATTGATCTAATTTTTATAAGCTTTATTAATTTAAATTATTTATTCAAGTATCTATAAGCCCCAGACCTCTGTTTCAATAATGTGTGGATAAGTCAATTTGAATTAAAATAAAGATACATATTTTAACATAGTTAATAAAATCAAATGTATTAACTTGAAATGTTAAAATGTGAGTGAATGTGAAACTAAATCGATCATCTTATTAAAAGAGGGACCTTATAATATGCATTGCCTTGAGTCCCAAAATGCCAATATTGTTCATCTGTATCATAATTCAGATCCTACCAGTCAACGGCTGAACCCCCAAATTACAGTCTCTGTTTCTTTCATTATATACTATGTATCTAAATACCCCCCCCCCCCCCCATCGTATTGTGTAAATGTCTCAAGAAATTAGAGCCAATGCCGTGATATAAAATATACAGCATTTATTTTCTTGCCGCTCTTAGAAGAATAGTTAGTTATTCCGCCTTCAAAATGGGAAACGAGACGATTTTTTTCTCTAATGCGGAGGAAAGTATAATAGTGTAATCGGATACTTCTTATCTCGCTACTTTAGATACTATCTGTATAAACTTACAAAGAGAAATGAGTTTGGGGAATGACCTACTTCGCCAGGTTTTTGATTTAATTGTGCGCCAATCCTTTCAGGGAATTCAACCTTAATACTGTCTCTGTTAGACAACGAAGTAAATGGAGTCAATTCTTTCTTGGTCATGAGGTACTCAGAGCAAGCGCAGATCTCTTCAGTTTGGAATCATCTGCGCATCTCACATTTCCTGCTCGTCTGTGACTTTGTAAAACGTTTTTTACGTTTTTTGTTTCTTTATATATATATATATATATATATATATATATATATATATATATATATATATATATATATATATATATATATATATATATATATATATATATATATGTTTTAATTTACATTTTTTGTAATAATAAAATGATTTTTCATTAATTACGCATACGCAAAATTATAAACTACGCATTCTTTTTATCATGTGTGAACACGATGTTGTTTTGGTTAGGAAGCTTTGATGTCTCCAAAATTTAGAGGGAAAAATATTTTTACCTGCTTTTACCAGTATTGTATTATTATTATGCATGCTTCTATGACAGCAGATGCGTTTTGGAAATTCTGACAAAGAACTACGACGTCATTGCTGCAATTTCGTACCAAAATCAGTCGCGCTCCAAAACTTTTTTTGTCAACTTGAAAAACTGGAAATGAAAGTTTTAAGTATATATATATATATATATATATATATATATATATATATATATAGGACAAGAGAGAGAGAGAGAGAGAGAGATGGAGATCGATAGAGAAGTCCCGTGGTTGTTTCAAACCGGTTAAAACTTTTAATTTGGACAAATAATTAACAAATAATAACCTTCTCAGATGATAACTTGAAATTTACGATTGAAGATTTCATTTTAATAATTTTTATCTGTATTCGTGGCATTTTTTTTTTTTTTTTGCTATTATCTATTGTATAAAAAAGGCGTGAAAAGATGCTTACGTGGGCATAAATTCTTCGAGAATTTCCATTTATACATTATTTTAAAATTTATAAGAATCAAACTTGAAATAGGATTTATCAGTTACATTAAATTTTAATTTATTTATAAGAAATTGTATGAACACGTCTCTAATAATGTGTAATCTATGTTTTGAGAAGTATTTGAAAAATGAAATTTTAATTAATTATGGCAAAAAATTGACCTTCAAAGGATGGATCAAATTTCACGTTTCTAACTCCCACGGACCCTTTTAATTTAATCTCTTTATTTGCTTATTTTTAAAATTTTTAATTTAAATTATTTGTTTATTAATCATGTAATCTTAAATACTTGACTGATAGTTAATAAACTATGTTATGTCTATTCTGAAACATAATTTCATTTTAATTTCTGCTTAAGTTTTGGATCTTTTTTTATTTCATTTGTTGTAAAACAATGGCATCAAAAATAAATTCGGAATCTAAAATAATGGCATCAAAAATAAATTCGGAATCTAAAATAATGGCATCAAAATAGTTTTATTATATATGAATACTTTATAATTATGATATAGATCCAAATAATCCAAAAACCTGAAAAATTTCCCTTAATTTTTTTAATTATTTTTTAAATATTTATAAAAATATTATTAGAAGATGGCTTGCCCGACAATTCTTTTACCATATATAAGGTTCAGTAATTTTTCTCAATACATTCCATATTTTTACTAATATATTTTAAAATTTTTATTATTAAATTTAATATTTTTTCCTAAGGTACTTAATTTTTATAAAATAAAATTTAATTAATATATTGAAGATGGTTTTAATACATATTTTATTGTTATTAAAATCCTTTTTACTATAAACATTAATGTATAAAACATAATGCCATATTCATATAGCATAAAATACTGCATTAGATACATATTGCAAAAAATACATAGAAGTAATTGTTAATAAATAAATTATAATTTATTTTAATATAATTAAATTATATTCAAGTAAATTTGGGAAGAAAAAAAAAAGGTTTTTCTCTTTCGTATGCCAATATATTTTCGAAAGATTGCAATAGTTGAGATATATAAGGGGAAGGGGGGTATCATTATATATAAAAAATAAATTGAGCAAATCTACTTTATAAAAAATTAAACCTTCTCCACTGAGGAATCAAAAGACCATTAAAAAATCTTTTTAAGCAAGCGGTACTTTTCCTATGGGGCTCGATTATATACATTTGAACGCAAAGTCTTAAAATCCAAAGGGTATTGTTGATCAGAGGTAGAGATACTGTTTTTTCTTTAAATGTTCTTTTTTTCTATATTTAAACGCTAATGTTCTTTCTTAAGATATAATTGAAAAATGCTTCACATGTGTTTAACTTTTAATTAACTTTTGAGCTTTCAAAATTTGTCAGTGATCTTTCACTTGTCTTAATGAGCCATATTAATATAAATAAATTCATCAATGTATACATAAATTTGTATAAATAATTATGAAAACATTTTTGTGTGAACGTTACAAATGCATTATTTAGGTAAATGCATCTATTTATGCTTGTATCTTTTCATTCTGAGGAAATTAGTATTAAATTGCCAAAATAAAACATTTCTTTATAAAATCCAAAATTCATAATTTCTTCAAAGTCTGGACAATTTCATACTGTTGTTGTTACTTATGACACTTGCCATGGACAAGCCTCGCTGATATATCAGATTTAAAGCCGAAAGTATGCGTCTCTTGTTTCAAGTAACGCCAATTAGGGCAGCAACACACTCACCACAATTCGCTTGCACAGCCCCTTTTTACAGGGGGGCACAGTCAAGCATCTCACAGATAGCACACAGAAGAACAACCATGCTCAAACCGGGACTCGAACCCGGGACTCCCACACATCTCACAGATGGCATGTCACAGAAGAACAATCATGCCGACTTTCTGGCACAGAGATAGCGCATTTTCCACGTGTTCTGGGAGTCCCGGGTTCGAGTCCTGGTTCGGGCATAGTTGTTCTTCTGTGTGCTATCTGTGAGATGCTTGACTGTGCCCCCCTGTAAATAGGGGTTGTGCAAGCAAATGTGGTGAGTGTGTAGCCTAGACTACACACTCACCACCAGGACTCCCTGAACACGAGGAAGATGCGCTACCTCTGACAATGTCATAAAATAATATATAACATTTTCAATAAATTTTATATTTAGATATTTCACTGCAGCGCCTGAAATAGGCAAAATTTAAATATGAATTCCAAAAAAACCAAATATAACTTTAAAATATTCTATATTCGAATTACATTCTATTTTGTTCCCCTTCTTTAAAAATCAAAACAAAAACTTATTGTTGTTCCCTATAATGTGTGTCGTAGTTACCGGACAGCTTTGATTGTGCTATTACCATTTTTCCACCTTAATTCGCAGACCTGGAGGGATGGACACAAGAAGCGTTCTAGGTAAAGGTTACTTATAGTGTGCCCCTTGCCGCGCCAAGGATGCCAAGTCGCCAATAAAGATGTCGGACAATGTAAACAAACACTTTTAAGGGTTAGTGACGGTTACGACTTTTCGCAATATAATGATGATTTTTTTAATCGATAAGCATTGTCTTTTTATTATTATTTTTTCAGGCCCGGTGCCTTCAACAGATGCCTCCGGCATCTGTTGAAGGCACCGAGCAGAATTTTTTAACTTATAAAAACATCCTACGGCTTCGCTATGCCCGGGAGCGGGAAACTAGTAGCTTCGCTAGCACATTGAACGTAAGGAATGTTTAGATAACATGAACAGTAAATATTAAATAATTCAGGAAGACAAAGATTTCAAAAAGAATGGATTTAATAGGAAATTTTAAAGACATAATGTACAAACTTGAAGTATTTAATTTGTTGTAAAAAAATATTCCGATCACCCTTCATCCATATATGAGGTTCGAAATGACCACTGACCTTTCATCCACTCTTGAATAAACGCCGAAAAACTAAATAGCGAAGAAAACAAACGACAGAGCTTTGAAAGAATGACGAGAAATGCGAATAATTCTATTGCAGACGGTTTTTAAAGAAAGAAACCAGACGACTTCGTAAAGAAATAAAGCAGACGATTTTGTGAAATCGCATACTGAGAATTAAAATGTGTAAAGGAATAAATATTTTATAATCGCATTAAAAATATAATTGAAAGTTCTTATTAACTATACAAAAAATCTGAATTATAATACAGATCAAAAATAAAATATTTAATTGATATTATTTTATTATTTTTAATTTAAGTTTTCAGAAAAGAGTTGAAGCTCATGTACAACTCAACCATTGTAGGAAGAAGTAAACAAAACATCATTAGGGTTACTACAAGAGCTTTGTATTGGGTTGCCATATTGGCGACAAACTCGGGGGCACACTAATGACCATTTTAACCGAGTTCTATTTTTAGCTTCTTCCTATCCCTCCCCCCCCCCCAATTTGAGCTCGGAAAGGAAGTACTTGGGAACATTTGGCCCAAGAGGGATATAGATACAAAAATAAACGCCTCGCTACAAAAACATGCAATTTAAGCAATTCATCTGCAGATTTTAAAAGGAAAAATGCCGCTCTATGTGAAATAATTTGCACACATGGATTTTAATAGATTTATATATGCAAACTTATCAAAATTTTTCTTTTTGAATTTCATTAAATTGCCAGATATTTTGGGAGAATAAATTATTAATAAAACTTTGAAATGAATATTTTGTGCAACCTGATTTTAACGGCTTCCTCAGGGAAATAATTTTAGATTTTAAATTTTGATGGACATACGAGGGCAAATCAAAAAGTCTTTGCGCCTATTTTTTATTTTTCAAAAACTAGGACATACATACAGGTATTTATAAATATACGTAGTGTATTACGTGCCTTACATCATTTCTCCGCATAATCACCACACCCGTTCAGACATTTGTCCCATCTCAGCTCTAAATTAGAGATCCCCCAATTGGTAGAATTCTTCCGGCTGCCTGTGGAACCACCGTCGGACCGTGTTCTTGGCTTCTTCGTCACATGTGAATCTCTGGCCTGCTAGAAACTTCTTCAGTGAACCGAAAACGTGAAAATCACTAGGGGCAAGGTCTGGACTGTAAGATGGGGGTTCCAGATTCTCCCAGTGAAATGACTGGAGCTTAGCGACGACCTGGACTACCACATGTGGCCTTGCATTGTCGTGGAGGATAACCACGTTGTCCACGTCGCGAATCCGTGTACTGTTCTTTTTGATGACATCTCTCAGACGAGTCAGTGTGGAACAATAACTGTTGGCATTGATAGTTGCACCTTGTGGCATGAAATCCAATAGGAGTGGTCCACGGCGATCCCAGAATGCCATTAATATCACTTTCTCAACAGAAGTCACTGAACGATTGTTTTTTTTAGTCATAGTCGAACCTGTAACAACAAAGGACCACAGATGTTTGTCCCTTGCTCCATAGAAAACGAATAACACTTCACTGCTCATAAGCTGTGGACGTCTGAAGAGCAACCGCCATCTTAAATTAATGATAGCAGCGCTGCTCATCGGACCAAAAGGTAGGTACGGCCGGTAAGGTTCAGGGAACGTTCACTGCTGGGAATGTAAATTTTCTCTTTGTATTCACATCTATATTTTGGCTTTAAAAAAAATAGGCACAAAGACTTTTTGATTTGACCTCGGGTAACTTCGATATTTTAACAAGCTAACCATTTTGTTCATTGTGTTAACCATTTTTTAAAATTTTCTATTTGTATTTTTCTGCGTAAAGTTATATCATAGGAAGAAAATTATCATTTAATACACACTACTGTTTGACAGCGGATTATAGATCCTTTCATGCTATTGCGCATACGTTAGGATGGTTTAACAAATCAAAGGTATGAGAGAAGAAATGAAAAGAGGAGATGTTTGTTAAGATGATATTCAAAAAAGTTTGAAAAGAGGAGATCCAAGTTTACTTCATTTAACAATGAAGTAAACTCGGATTATTTGCGGTTTTATAAGACACAAGCATTACAGATAATTTGTAATACAGAAAGAAAAAAGGTACTAATGCACAGTAAAATATTTCAGTGCAATTTTTGTTTAATTAATGGGCCATATACATTAGATTATGAAGAATAAATGAAAAAATTTCTGTTCTTAAAATTATGTAATTACTTTTTCACACAAAAAAATGACAGTCTTTTTTCATATTAAAATACTTCTTTTTACATGTTATTGATTTTTTTCGGCAATATTTTAAGATTTACCGTAATAAATAATCTATTCTTTTTTAAAAGTTTTATTTTCATTTAAGGAATTGTTGTAAATGTAGAACGTTTAAAAATATTAAAAATATTATTTTTAAAACACATGATATTTTATATATTTTAAATAGGACAAGAATAAATAATTTGTCGTTTCTTGCTTCTTGAGGGGCAGTATAAAATTTTCTTCGTACCATCCCTAAAAGCTTTTTTATCACTTAAACTAAACATATCACTACGAAATTTTGAATTAAAAAAATGCGTTCAAAAATGACATTGCAATGCATAAATGTTGAAAAAAATTGAATTAAAAACTAACCAACAGGGGAAATCCAAGGTCAAAGGGGAATGCCGGAAATGCTTCCATCGTTCCTCGTCTCACCCCTTTATGAGATGGAATCGTCGAAATGTGGTCGCCTCAAAATCCATTGTAAGTCCAACAAAATGCAATAACCTTCCAAAAGTTTTAGACAAAGCATGTTTTGTAATTGCCCTTATTTTCAACGTTGGTTGATTCTTATGTTAAACTTTAATTGTAAGTCCAATTGAATTTCAAAAATTTTAGTGAATGCTTATATTAGCCCTTATAAGAATGATTGATTCTGATGTTAGACCTCAATTCCAAACTCAATAAAATTCCAAAGGGTTAAGTGAATGCAAGCTTTTTATTTGTCCTTATTATAAAAATTTCCCATTGTTGCTTAATTTTGATGTTAAACCTTAATTGAGAGCACAACAAAATGCAATAAAATTATAAAAGTTTTAATAAAAGCTTGCATTATATTTGGCTTATTTATGCTTAGATAAAAAAAACATCGTTGCTTGATTCTGATGTTGAACCTTTATTGAAATAAAATTCTAATAATAGTAAATAATAGTAGAGCTAATAACAAGGAATAGTAAAGCTAACAATAATAATAAAGCTAACAACAAGGAACGATAGTAAATAGTAAAGCTAATAACCATAATAGTAATAATTATGTAAATAGTAATAGTAAATAGTAAAGCTAACAACAACAATAAAGCTAATAATAGTAAAGCTAATAGTAATAATAATAGTAATAATAATAGTAAAGCTAACAACAAGGAACGATAAGTCGAATCTTCATATTTAGAATATCAAAACTTGGAAAAAAGAAAGCCAGAAGGAAATATTGGCAGCAACAACGAAAATGATTTGAGGTTTTCTAAAATAATAAAATACAGTGTTATAAAATACTCTTAAAATATTTTAAAAAATTAATTAAAAATACAAAACATTATATTAAAAAAATTCGATAATTGTAAGGCTGATTTTGTAAATTTACAAAAGATGTAAAAATCATTTTTAAGCTGAAAACATTTTCTGAAGTTGTCCAGAAAAAACTTTAAAATTTCGACTAATTTTTAATTAATTATCATGTCAGAACTTAATATTGTTTTAGGAATGAGGTTTTGTGGCTTCAACAAAAACCCGTAGGCTAAAAATAAAAAAATCCGTGGGCGAAAAATAAAAATTTTATAATCTGCACGAGCTTCTCAAAAAATCATCTTTTAATAACGCGTTGCCATTGGATTTACAAATGCCCTAATTAAAACAATGATTCAAATTTCCTTGTATAACTGGCAAATATTCATGGAAATATTCCTAAATCCAGAACATGATGTTATTTTGGAAAATGAGGTTTGTGGCGTCAACAAAATTCTGTAAGCGAAAATTAAGAAGAAGAAGAGGAAGAAGAAGAAAAAACCACGTTCGTGAAAAGTTGAAATTTTATTATCTACACAAGCATCTCAAAAAATCAGCTTTTAATAACGCGTTGCAATTGAATTTACAAAAGCTCTGATTAAAACAAATAAGTTAATGACTTCAGTAAATAACACCTATGAAAATGTCATCTTGAGCACGTGATTATATGAAATGTAATAAACAGGAAATGGGATATTTTTTTAAAAAACAATCAATGCGAGACAAAGTTTTTCGGATCGTTTGCAATACTAAAGTGACTTAATACAATGAAACGATTAAAATGAACAAAAATATAATTTCACTCGCACGAGCACGTGGTGCTTGGCCGTTCAAGAAATGATGTTCTGACATGATGCATTGAAATATGCATAGCAGATTTCATTTTAATCTTTTAAAATTTCAAATGAAATTATCGTACAGTGTTGCAGACTCCCATCCTTAGATCTAGTAAAACCAGTCAAAAACAGTCGCCAAAATACACATGTATTCGTACTGTTATCTGTTTTATTAATCGAACTATTAACAGAGTAGAATCAGGACCAAACGATTTAGTAATAAAATTAAATATTTGTGGTGTATTTAATTAAATTTTGTTTCCAAAGATAATTTGGTATGTATAAAATTTATCATGCGTTTAATAAGTGAAAATAATTTGTTTAATGTTATTATGAGTTGAAACATTCCTGTTAAGTCGTTACTGACATTTATAAAAATTCTTAAACAATAAATTAAGATCTTCAAGAATTTTTAAGTTACTGGTGCTGGAATGTTTAATAAACAGGCACCTTAGGGAGAAGTACAAAACAACTCTTAATTCTAATTCTGAGTAAATTTAACATTTTACTTTAAATTAATTATTTGCAGAAAATTAATTGAATTTTCAAAACTTTCTTTTCAAACAAGTTTTGTTTCTCTTGTTAATTAAAACCTCTTTCCGTTACTACTTTATTAATTAAATATTTTACTGGAAGGTGTTATTATTTAAATAAATTTAATAAAAGTAACACCTCTAAGAACACTTTTAGTTTTATTTAATTACTTTCTTTAATTCATTGCTATAAATTTTATGGGAAAAATTAAATTTTTTCACAAATACACCATAAAGTAATGCTAGGCATACGGTAATAAAATCTAATTAAGTTAATATATTCATTGCGAATTAAATTACATAAATATTAAAATAATATAGTATAAACAAAAACACGCGCGTAAAAAATCGACTGAAACAGTTTTATATTAATTTAGTCTATAAAAAATTATAATACTCAACTTAGATACGGAACAATTCAATGTTATTGAAATATTTTAACACAGTGCCCTCCTACATTGAATACACCTGCAAAGACGACAGCTCAGCCACCGACTCCGTCATCCTACCACGGCTCAATCCAAAAGAAGCCCTAAGGTTCATCTAAAATAGGGTATTAACTAAATGAAAAAATAATGTACTCATAAAGAGAAATCCATGCGCATGCATCATTCAATTATCACTTGCAGTATAGAGAAGAAAGTTTTGGAGTTCCATATTTGCTTAAATGTATTTTGAAGAGTAGTTTTTTGGTTATTGGAAAGATTATTTTGAATGAAATTTTAATTAATTAAAATCAAGAAAATTTTCAGCGTTTTACACTTATAACTTTTGAAAAAAAATTGCATTAAAACGAACAAAACTATTAAAACAATTTAAACACCTTTTCCTCCTGTTATATCAATTTTGTTGCTTTTCATTTCTTTTCCTAATTGTAAAATAATTTTCTATATTCAAAAATATGATTTACTGTTATTCATTCTTATATTGTACAGAGAAACCAAAAATTGAAAAAATATCATCAAGTTTGCATGGAAGAAGTTTCATGATTTTGAATGAAATGGCGTAAGCTTTAAAATGAATATTTTATAACTACAATTTCTTTTATCTAATTTAAAGATTATTTCAGGAACTAATTTTTAGTATATACTTTGTATAATTATCTTCTCTTATTGTAAATAAACACAATTCATCGTCTCATTTAACTATTGTTTTCAACACAATGTTTCTTTATCCTATTAATTGAAATTAAAGTCTCACATAATTGTTGATTTGGCTTTCTTTTTCTATTAAAGGAATATCAAGATAAAAAAATCACTCCGTAGTTTCGCAAATTCTTTCTTTTTTAAAAATTTGAAGTTATTGGTGTTTTTTTTCAGCTAAAAACATAAACTCATTTTTTTAAACTACCCGTAAGAAATAATATAATGTAGAGATTATTTAAGCATTTAAGTATCATAAGTAGCTTATTTTATGTCATAAGTTATTCTCATTTAAATATTTCATATCTAAATAATATAGAATAATAATAATCGGGTTAAGAATAGTAATGCAATATCAAAATAAAAAAAAAATTACGATCACAAATTTCAAGTTCTCACGTGAGAACATTATTATTTTTTTAAGAATTATTTTTTAGAATTTTTTTATGACTTGTCCTCATAAATTTGAGTCATAAACTAATTTAAACAGTTTTGAAACAATCACGGGTATAGCAATTGACAAAATATTCGAATTCTAGAATCTCACGAATCTCCATGCTTTAGACACTAGTTCAAAAACCCTATTTTTTTGTAAAATATGTGTCTGTCGGTGACAAGGAACTCAAGAACGCCTTGAGATAGAAATATGAAATTTGGTGTGTGGTGTGGAAGATGTCTGGCTGTTTGAACACGATAGTTAAAAAACGATAAGAGCTATATGGATAAAATTTGATGCATGTATCTAATATCTATAGTGCAGGCTTTCATCAAACTTTGGGCTTAATCCAACAACGGGTTAACTATCTGTCGGTCTGTACTTTCAGAAAAACTAAAACTTGGTAGTTCAAACTAACGATGACTTAAATGTATCGAATTTGGTACCGGATTTTTGCTTTATTCTGCTGAGAAGAGCATGTATAAAGAACTAATTTGATTTTCAGACACTATTAATGGTATGCAAAGAATTAATCGCCAAAGAGAAACTCGCCAAGAATGACGATAAATTTTGTAAAAAATGTTAAATTCAGGCCAAAAATTATGCATCGTAATCAGTGTACACGGATGTCATGATAAACATTCTCCGGCACGACAAGTTCATTAGAGTGAATGCGAGAAAATTTTTTGGGAGACAATTCGCACTGTTTTTATTCTGTTAATAGATGAAAATTCATTTCAAATATTAATAATCTTTTTTTACCCTTTTTTCATTTAAAGTCGTTTATCTTATCAAAAATTAAAGCAACAAACATTGAAAATGGTTACTGTAATCAAGTTAAGTTAAAAATGTGACGAAAGAACCATCTAGTTGTCTAATAATGTTAAAAATTTGAGAGATTCAGATCTTTGGTGAATCCAAAACACTATAGCTCGACTATTCTTTAGACTTATTCAAAAACGCTTTTGTTTTATTTCATCCATATATAAAATCGATGTTAAAAACATTTTAAAATGATTTATTCCATTAAAAATTTATCATGCTTGTAATAATTGAAAATAATTTATTTAATGTTATTACGAATTGACAAATTCTTGTTAAATCGTTACTGAAACTTATAAAAATCCTTAAACAATAAATTAAGATCCTAAAGTAAGACAAAAAATAAGATTTAACAATAATTCAAGACAATAATGATTAAGATCTTGAAGTCGTCGCCAATGAGTTTCTTAATAGCCAATTATGGCAATCCAGCAATGGTGTAATCCGTCGATCTTTATCGCCAAATTTAAATCCGTCGCCAATGGGTTAAACGATTTGATTCCATCAGCGATTGTATCGTAAGCGTGAAGAATTTTACAAACCGTAAACTAAAGCAAAAATATAAGTGGAAAGAACCATTTGAATTTTAAACCAGTGTGAGATATCTCAACATATTTTCGCAAATTCTCTAATATAAGTTGTATCCTTAACTCTGGATAAAACTTGAAACCTAAGGACATTGTTCGAATTTTTATTTTTAGAGTTCCCCACACAAATATTTTATGCTTAATAAAATAGTGAAGGAATCTAAACATACCTTTGGGACGCCTTCGACTGATTGAAAAAAGAATTTGACCACATTATAAATTTTATTTTAAAAAAATGATACATTATCAGGGATACAAGGATTTGAAAACACAATGTGAAACTCTAGAAGGAATTTTCTCAAAATTCAAAAATATATAGATTTTATACCTACATCTCGAATTTTATCAGTCCACTTTAACACGCTTTGTATATTCGTGTTTAATTTTACTCGAACAATCAAGTATAAAGACTTTTTTGGGCGGATAACATTTAACATCTTCAGATTCCACTTGTCTATTCGAAGCGTTTTGTAATTATAATGCACCCAGATTGATAGACTTATGATTCTAAAAATGTATTTTCCGAATTGAGGAAGGTTTCACTCATATTTATTTATTAATTATTTTGATTAGTTAAAAAAATTTCGAGATAATTTAAAATACATCAATTACAATACAATATCTTTGTACATAAGAAAATAAAAGGAAAAAAAAAAACCACTCCCAAAACAAAGAAAAATCATCATTTATTTCTTTTCATACATTTAAGAAAGAAGTTATATATATATATATATATATATACGAGGCCTATCCAGAAAGTAGATTACGTTTTGGAATAAAAAAATAAACAAAGCATAGGAAACAAATTTTATTATATACAGATGAAAGCCACACTCAAATACTACTTTTCTACATAGTCACCATTCAAATTAAGGCATTTATCGTTGCGATGTACGAGCTTGGAAATTCCTTCGTCGAAAAATTCGGCCGCCTGCGCCTTCAACCACTTCGTTACCTCTTCTTTCTCCCATGTTTCGTCACCAGTAACGATGCGATCGAGTAAAGAGTCACCATCCTTATGGTAAGCGTCCAAAAAGTTCAACGCTGCAGCCATTCGCTGATTTTTGTTGTCCTCTGTCAAGAATTTTGGAATCCATCTTGCACAAAACTTGTGGTAACCAAGCTTTTCGCTGATGATTTCGTGCAACAAACTTCGAGAAATTTGTGGAAAACTCAAAGAAAGTTCCGTTATTGTGAACTTTCGATTTTCACGGACTTTAGCATCGACTTTTTCGACAAGTTCGGCAGTCTCTATGCTGGGTCTCCCACTTCGATCTTCGTCGTGAACATTGGTTCGGCCATTTTTAAATCTTATGACCCACTCCACCTTCAGTGATAATGTTGTCCCCATACACTTCACAAAGCTGCCGATAGATTTCTATCGGTTTACAGTTTTTTGCAGTCAGAAACCTTATTACTGCATGCACCTCGCGGGATTTTCAATTAACGCAGACACAGTATCTGAACGCAGCACAGCACGAACCTCCCACTAGCACGGCTAGATGCCGACTGAGCTGTGCAACGCTCTGACCCCAAGATGGCCGCGCTAGCCCCGCCCCTGGACACAGACGAAAACGTAATCTACTTTCTGGATGGCCCTCGTATATTATATATATATATATATATATATATATATATATATATATATATATATAATTTTTGAGTCACTTAATACTTAAATCAACAATTTTTTTATTTTAGTTACTTTTTATAAAATAATTACGATTTATATTAATAATTTATCAAAAAATACCTGAACGAAACAAAATCAAGCCCGTATCCGCTGAAAATAAATCCCAACCCCCTCAATTCGCGTTGAATTTTCAGCGCCAATTCAAGATTTAACCCCAGTTGAGGCAATGCAAATACGTTTAGTTTCTAAGCCAGAAGTTTTAATTAGAAGTTTTAAATTTTCTTTTTTGTGAGTTATTTTAATTCGAAAATACTTCAAAATGAATCGGAAAAATCGATTAATTAACAATATTTAATTTTAAATGCATCAAACAGTAAGAAAATAAACAGGGTCGTTCGAAATAATCCGGCCGAAAATAAGTTAAACCAATCTCATTAGCATTAGGGGGGAAAAAACCTGAATTTATTACTTATTGGTGGTGGTAAAATGAAGAGTTTTGGTAAAAAGTTAATTTTTAATTAATTATTTAGTTAAAAATTAATGAATTAATACTTGAAAAAAAAACTGTATTAATATCAAATAGCACTACAAGTTAAAAAAATGTACTTGAACTTGAGTGGATGAATAAAAAATATTTTATTTACGATTGAAAATGTGAACAAGATATTTTATATTATATATATATATATATATATATATATATATATAGGGAAAGTGTGAGGTAATAGTAGGTATTAAAAAGAAATTAACTACCCGGTAAATTTCAAGCTATATTTGCTTTCAGGTTTATATTATTTTTAAAATCGTGCTCTTAATTATATAGCAATGATTACGCATGCGTACGCACACACATAAAGAATTGTAAGAATTGCTACAATTCTGCCGTATATTGACTAGGGTATGATGGTTTTTCAAACTCGGTTTTAAAAATTCGTTTTTTTAAAAGTAAATTTGTTACATTTTAAAACCGCCTTTTCAATTAAGAAAACCGGTTTTAAGAAACGTCTAAATATATTCTTCGTTTTCAAAATAATAATAATAATAATTTTAAAGTTTGGGACAGATTTGTCTAGCAGTGGAAGGCTTAAGGCGATGAGATTAATAAATGAAAGCTTATTTGAATTTCTGTCAAATGAATTAAACAATTTAAACACTGAAATAAGTTTGAAATTATTATATTTTTAGAAGAACGAATTCAAAACAGAAGACAAGCAGAATTAGCAACTTGCAAAATCCACAATAAAAACGTGTTCAGCAAAGAAATCTAGTATACTTTCTTAGCTCTAGAAACCAAATTTATACAGTTATCTATAAAGATACTGTACTTCAGTTTCCGAATTTTATGTGGAAACTGATTCTGATGAAAGAAAATCGAAGAAATTATTCATCAAAGTAATAATTTTCTTTAAAGAAGCCATGGTAAAATAAATTCATTAGTTTCTTGAAGGCCCTAAAGAAAAACATAGAAATACAAAGACACTGAAAAGTGATTTTTCATTGTTTGAAGCAACGAATGATAATAAAAAATAATTACACTTTTTTTTTAATTTGATGCCATGAAAATTATAAAACCAAGCTCAGTAGCTAGTAAACAAGTATTTTCAATTTTATGCAATATCGGGTCCAAAATAAGGACAAGACTTAGTCATCATTCAATGGATACTTTAAGTATTCTAAACTTCTATTTTCTTAGGAGGAACTAAAATTAGTGAAAATCAAGATTAAAATAAAATCTTCTGTGCATATTTCAATGTATCATGTCATAACATAATTTCTTGAAGGGCCAAGCACCACGTGCTCGTGCGAGTTGAATTATATTTTCATTCATTTGAATGGTTTCATTGAATGAGTCACTTTAGTATTGCAAGCGATCCACAAAAACTTTGTCTCGCATTGATTGTTTAAAAAAATATCAGGTGTCCTATTTATTTCATTTCACGTAATCACGCGCTTCAAATGATATTTTTCTAGGTTTTAGTATATGCTGTAGTCATTAATTTTTTAAAAAAAATCAGAGCTTTTGTTAATGCAACGGCAATGCTTTATTAAAAGCTGGTTTTTTGAGATGCTCCTGCGGATAATAAAATTTCAGTTTTTCCCCCAGCGAATTTTTGTTGACGCTCATTCCCAAAATAACATCATGTTCTGACATTATAATAATATTATTATTATTTAAAATTTTCGTTTGAGTATTTGTATTTTGTGTAAGTAATATGTATATATAATCCTTAGTCTATTTTGTTATTGACCTTTATAATAATTTCGTTTTTTTTGTTATGTTATATAAATGAAATAAAATATTTTTTCCTTTTTTTTTTAAAAAAAATTCGAAAACTGGTTAAAACTGCTTTTTTGGGAATATTGAATTCCAAAACCAATTTTTGAAAAAATCAGTTTTTTTTATAAACTTTAGACTTTTTTATAAACTCGAAAAAAAAAAAACTAAATCAATGAAAAGCATTAAAAATTATTTAAAATATTTTTAAGAACATATTAATGTTAGAAAATAAAAACTTTTTAGGAATACTAGAATTATACCTGACGATATAATTTCATCAAATTTCACGTGATTGAAAAAAAATGCCCAATAATAAATTCTAAAATTCAAGAGGAAAAGTTAAAAATTTTTTTTGAATATATGAAATTTAATTAATTTTTTTAATAACATTTTCTAAGTATGTACGTATTACTCTAGTAGTAATTACGCGTGAAATGTAGCTATTGTTGATGTAATACTCTGGCTTTTAGAGTTTTTTTTAAATGATTCGTCCATTATACGCCTGATGCAGATATTGATATTATTCACTCAACATATCAAATTAAAATATTACTTTATTTAAAAAGAACATAATTAAATTTATTATAATGAACAAAACTTAAAATATCTAAACATCTGATAGCACGTGAGTTTTTTTTCCAAACGTGTATCGTTTATTACGAAACTATGCTCAAAGTGTAAGAAATGATAAGTTGACAATTCTTATCAGTGAGATTTCATATCGAGTTTTATCTGTCTTTTATCGCCCCATTTATCAGACTAAAACTGATTCAATCGTCACAATCATTACTGCGTTTTAGTGAATGGCAAACTTTTTCTGAAATGCCTACCCAAACATAAACGATTTAATGCTATGTTGTTTCTGACTTTTTCTAATTTTCATTGAGCGATATAACTGAAGCATCTATCCAGAGAATGCTTTCACGAATAAAAAAATAAATAAATAAATAAAAGGCATTATTTTTCTTTCATGAAAGTCATCATATTTGTATATCAACACTTAAGTAAATAATATGATCGTATATCAAGTGTTTATATGCCAAATAACTTTGTGATGATAATCTAAGAACAATATTTTTATTTAGAACTTGAAACAGAGAGGAAAAAAATACAGCTAGTTGAATCTGCAAGTTTTCGTTACAGAAATATAAATTACTTCGTTTTTAATTTTTTACAACTACTAATTTATTAGAAAAACTTACGGACTTTCAACTCCTTCTCTGCATTTTTCCAAATAATTTTATCATTTTACGCATTGTTGAAATACGAAAATGTACGAAAAAGGACATGCCCCTTTTTTATATATTTTCATACATTTCATTGAACATACATTACATTTTCATACATTTCA
>JAOUZG010004491.1:5749354-5771408 GCA_026289955.1 Argiope argentata | reverse complement strand
AAAAAAAATGATGTTCTTATTTGATAACAAGACTATAGAATTTAATACATTAGAATTTGTAACAGTTCTTTTTTTGAATGATACAATAATCAAACCAATATTTAAGAAAATTCAGTAAATTGAAAAAGGAAACAGCATTCTAAACTAAATGCATCGCTTCATAAAAACAATCTACGATTCTTATTAGATTTGTTTCAGGGCAATATAACTTTTATTTAACAAAGGATTCAATTCCAAAAAAACATACTTTTATCTTTTATACAACTGCCATTTCTCTGCTATCGTGGCCAAACGATAAAAAAAATCTAAATGATCGAAAGAAAATCAGAAACAAGTTGATGTCGAAACTACTTATTTAGTCGATATTTGGAAACTAACTCTTCTTTTCTTTTCAAAATTTAATCCGGAAGAAAATGTATCGTTTATTTAGAAGTTTTATACTGATATTTCTAGAAATCGACAAAAAATATTCTTAAATAATTTTTTTGTCACTAACTTTTATTTACGTACTTTTGTTTTGTTAAACTGAATGAAAACAAGTAATATATATTTTTTTAAAGTCAATTTCTACTTAGTTCAACAAAGAAATTTTTTTTATTTTGATTACTTTTTATTAAATAATTACAATTAATATAAATAATATATCAAAAAAATGATTGATTGATTTTCTCAAAAACTAAACTCACATTTTTCGCTTTCAAGTGAAAAATACTGAAATTCTCGCATTTTACCGATTGAGTAATGCTTGTTGATTTCAATTTTCATTACAAACTGCTAAAAGTCTATTTAAAGGATTAAGAATTTAATTAAATTTAATTAATGAACTAATATTTAAAAAAACTGAATTAACATCAGGTGTGATTCACTATAAGTTTCAAAAAATGCATTTGAACTTGAGTGAATGACTAAAAAGTATTTTATTAACGATTGAAAATTTGAACAAGATATACAGGGTGTCCGAGAAGTCTTTGACACATTTCAAAAATTCGGTAAAAAAAAATAAAAGAGATAGAAAGTAAAATTAAATTACATTTATTACCTCATATAGTGAAGTTTTTTTATAAATACAAAACTGGCCGGTAGATAGTGGTACTGAAACGTTAGAAAGAGTTATTTAGAAAATGGCCTCTCCAAGTGAGCGCGCGTTTTGTGTTATGTGGTTTTTCGAATCGAAATCTGTTACTCAAGTTCAACATAATTTCCGAACGAAATATGGGAAAAGACCCTCCATCTCGTAACAGCATTATTTCACGGAAAAATAAGTTTTTGAAAACTGGGAGTGTCCTGGGTCGACACAAAAGTGTCGTCGATGGAATTTATTAGTCATTTGCTCGTAGCCCCCGAAAATCAGGGGCTCACATCGAGGTATATTGATACGTTAAAAAAACTTCACTATGTGAGGTAATAAATGTAATTTAATTTTACTTTCTATCTCGTTTATTTATTTTTTTTACCGAATTTTTGAAATGTGTCAAAGACTTCTCGGACACCCTGTATATATCAAAATTGTGAACTAAAAGTAGGAAACGGAAAAGATATCTATATATGGAATTATGTTATTACATATTAATTATTTATAGAGATGACTTTTAAATTAAAGTTATTGAAAACAACTGGTCTATGATGCCATAGGATTGCATTCCATTAAGAAATATGCATGTTGTTGTTGTTGTTTCTAATGGCACTTGCCTATGGACAAGCTCGCTGCTGGACCCAGCAGCAGATTTAAGCCGGATGAAGCGTCTCTTGTTTCAAGTAGCGCCAACTAGGGCCAAGAGTACGACTTTTGCTACACACTCATCACATTCGCTTGCACAACCCCTTTTTACAGGGGGGCACATTCACTCATCTCACAGATAGCACACAGAATAACAACCATGCCCGAACCAGGACTCGAACCCGGGACCTCCTGAACACGAGGCAGACGCGCTACCTCTGTGCCAGCAAGCCGGCTGGCACAGTATGCATGTACAGGATAGATGTTTTAGGTGCAAGAATGTTACAAAACAGGGTTTTAATGTTTATAATGATGTAATGCTAAAATACTTTTTTGAGGGAATTAAAAGCCTGATGTTATTCATTGGAAATTTAAATGAAATTAAAAGTAATCAATAGATTCTCAGACGAAAAATCTTAAAAAAAAATAATAAGATTGTTCTCCTTCAGATGTTTTTTTTTTTATTTCAAGAAAATGGTATATTTTATGTTCCATTTGAAAGTAGCGAGAAAAAGTATGTGCTTTGAATTGCTGTGTTAACAGATTTGATTCAAAATCTGTTGACACAGCAATGAATTGAATACAATTTGAACTCATATCTGTACTTTGGCTTTAAAACAGAACAGATTTTATTTATTTTACTCCAGAGCTTGTAAGTTATTCGATTTACAATCACATAAAATAATGCCAAGTTTAAATTTTACGTTTGCCATAATTTCATAAGATAGATTCACATTCCATGCTTGGTTATAAATTGCCATTTTGGTGTCCTTAAATATTTCTTTTTCACTGCGTATCGTATTAAAATGATGGACATTTATACAAGAAAACAGGATGAAATAAAAAAAAAAACATCAACTTACCTAAATTTGAAAAACTGTAGAAAAGAAATGGCAATTAAAATGAAAAAAAAAATACAATCTCGTATCAAAAAGAACAAAAAATGCCGGAATTAACATAATAATCATTTTTTCCCGCCAAAACCCCCGCCAAATGCTGCAAACGTATACGCAGTAAGAAAAAAAAATTTCAGTACAGAGGGATAATTACTAGCTATTGATCGAACAGCAGTTTTTTTTGTCTTTCTGCGCATGCGCTTCCAATATGCCGTCTTATAACTGTCTGAGTGTAAACCCAGTATAATATACAGATAAACAGTCGAATCAATTGATCTAAAATTTAATGCACATTTTTCACTTCAAGCTGTAAACATGTCCGTCCAGTTCCCTTCATTTCTTAGCTGCGTATATATTTAAGTTTTAAAATCCACTTGTTCAATTTTCTTCCATTTGTTTAATCCACTTGTTCTCTTTCTAGATTTTTTAGTGTTAACAATTTCACTGGGAGTCCCGGGTTCGAGTCCCAGTTCGGGCATGGCTGTTCTTCTGGGTGCTATCTGTGAGATGTATGGATGTGTCCCCCCCTGTAAAAAGGGGTCGTGCAATCGAATGTAATGAGTGTGTAGGTAAGTGGTACTCTTGACCCTAGTTGGCGCTACTTTAAAAACAAGAGACGCTCCTTTCGACTTAAATTTGCTGCTGTATCAGCAGGGGGCTTGTCCAATAAGAGCCAGCTTTCTGGCGCAGAGGTAGCGCGTCTTCCTCGTGTTCTGGGAGTCCCGGTTCGGGCATGGTTGTTATTCTGTGTGCTATCTGCGAGATGTGTGGAGGTGCGCCCCCCCCTGTAAAAAGGGATTGAGCAAGCGAATGTGGTGAGTGTGTAGCTAAGTCGTACTCTTGGCCCTAGTTGGCGCTACTTCAAAAAAACAAGAGACGCTCCTTTCGGCTTAAATCTGCTGCTGTATCAGCGGGGGGCTTGTCCATGAGAAGTGTCATAAGTAACAACAACAACACAATTTCACAGGAGGGCAGACGCAATTTGAAAATTTTTATTTGGTCTCATTTTTTTTATTGGTAATAAGTTTTTATTGGTTTTTTTATTGGTAAGAAGTTGACGATTTTTTCATTTTCTTTACTTCTTGATCAAGAAAATAAACATAACTTTTTTAGAAACAAACAACAATAAATCAAGCATAAAACTACTGCTAATTTTTTGTCATTAAATATAAACTGTGTGTCAATAAAACATGATTCTCATTTGATTCAATTTCATTTAAAATTGTGAGTTGTAGTGGAATAATCTATTCCGTAAATGCGGGACTGCAATATTCCAGCCTTGCCGCCTCCTGGTGGCTTAAAAGAGAACTCCCGCCAGCACGAGTCGGACTTTCCCCTAGTTAACATCTAAATTTATCTTGTCCCATTAATATGATTTGTAACTGTAAATGTTTAATTGCTTGTCTTTGTTTATTTGTAATGTAAAGCTGTCTATGTTCATTAAATGTTTTAATGTCAAATTAGCCCGAGATATTTTCTTTTAAGTGCTCAGACAGTAACCATTACAGAAACAATTTTTTTTCAGGTGCAATATTACAATAATCATCAAACATCAAAATATTTAAAAATGAATCATTTTTGCAGGTGATTTTCATTTTATTTATTTTTATTCAAAGCTTTTATATTCTTATACATTCACTCTCGTAAACCAGAGGGAGTTGTCACCCCAAAACTTTCGCGCATACACTCTCTAATAAATTTGTCTTTGCGTTACATGGCAATGGTATTCAATAGTTAGGAAATATTAACATTTGGAATGAATTTAGAATTTTTATTGAATCTATCGTGTGATAACAAACTTTTTTGGTGGTTAATTATTGGTATGTGGTTAATGGTATCCAGAAACTGAATTTAATTTTTAGACATGTTTTTCTCAACTGATTGAAACAGAAATGTGACACAAAATTGCACTCGTTATCACATACTTTGATATCAAATTTAAAATATTTGTCATTGCGATTCTGAATTATCGCATTCTCTTATTTCTGAAAGTAAAGACAGACAGACAGTTAACTCTTATTTGTATTTGACACAAAATATTACAGGTGTATAATCTATAAATATTAAATACACGTACCATATATTATATAACTAGCTCTAACCGTTTTGCAGTTATCGTGTTAACTTATATTCGAACAGCCGTAGAGATACTTACTTTGAACAGGTTTTACTCAAAATTTCCTTTGAACAGAATTTATTCAAAATTTTCTTTGAACCGATTTTACTTAATGTTTCTTTTGAACAGATCTTACTCAAAATTTTCTTTGAACAGAATTTACTC
Organism: Argiope argentata; assembly: GCA_026289955.1. Classification (NCBI taxonomy): domain Eukaryota; kingdom Metazoa; phylum Arthropoda; class Arachnida; order Araneae; family Araneidae; genus Argiope; species Argiope argentata. The sequence continues at coordinate 5,766,514 of JAOUZG010004491.1, read as the reverse complement.
AAAATTTCTTTTGAACAGAATTTACTCAAAATTTCTTTTGAACAGAATTTACTCAACATTTCCTTTAAACACATTTTACTCAAAATTTTCTTTGAACCGATTTTACTTAAAATTTCCTTTGAACAGATTTTACTAAAAATTTCCTTTGAACAGATTTTACTAAAAATTTCCTTTGAATAGATTTTACTCAAGATTTTCTTTGAACGGATTTTACACAAAATTTGATAGAAATATTGCAAAGATGGTGCAAGTACCAAATACCATTTTTTTTCATAATCTAGCTGAAATCGTTGGTGTTTTATCTTTGACACAGAAAAACAGACGGACATTTTCCAAAAGAGTGTGTGTGTTTTAGAAAAGGTTTAAAAATGTGAATCGTAATTAATTTTTTGTTAATTTAAAGCTAACTTTAATACCTAAAATCGTCATTTCCCGACTGCCAAATGCTTAAGACTTCAGTTTATTTTCCCCCATGCTAATGAGGTTAGGCTTAACATGTTTTTGGATGTTTATTTCATACGATTCTGTTTATTTTCTTAATGTTTGATGCATTTAAGATTAAACATGTTAATTAATCAATTTTTCGGATTCATTTTGAATATCAATTTTTCTTTATTCTAAATTAAAATAATTCAGGACAAAGAACATTATAAATCTCTAATCTGTATTGCGTTATTCCAACTGGCGTAGAAAATTCACGCATTGCCGTTGCCTCAATCGCTGTTCAATCCTCTATTGGCGTTAAGAATTCAACGCCTATTGAATGTTTTGTGAGTTTGTTCTGATTTTTTTTCAAAGGATATGAAATTGATTTTGCTTTGGCCACGTATAATTTTTTGATAAATTATTTATTTAATTGTAATCATATAATAAAAAGTAACTAAAATTAAAGTTCTATTTTTTTACCTAAGTAGGAATTGACTTTTTTTCCCTATTGCATGTTGGATTCTCTGAAGTATAAAACGTGAGTTAAAACCCAGAGTTCGAATTTTTTTTTATATTACTACACTTTCTCCATAATAGGCATACGAGAAAGTAAAAATAAATAAAAAATACAATAAAAATTAATTTATCATATTATATTCACTAAGAATGTTAGATACAATTTGAAGATGCTTTTTTTTCTTTTTCGAAATCATTTGTTCAGTATTTACTGTTAAATGTCGGCAAAGATCTTTTTAAGACGATATTTAACGCCCACATGCTTTCTAAAAAGAGTAACGCAAATCTTCTTTCAGCGGAGCTTCATGAAATCTTCCTTTAATCTTTTGTAAGCAGGATATCTTTCACAACTTTCACCGAAATTCTTGGCGAGAAAACTGAACTCTTGTCTTTTCTGCAGCTAAGCTTATGGCAAATCCGACCGGCAGTTCTTTTCGTCGTGTTACGTATCTTGATTGTTTATCGCTTAATATTTTTGACATTTTTTAAAGATATATTTCACTTAGAAGTTTGTGGTGAAAAAGAGCATTAAACGACAGCTGTTGATATTTTTCATTTTTGAAGCAGTGTAAGTCTTAAATTTGGTGCTTTTTATTCGGAAAATAAAAGGCCTTGTAAAAGATATTGAAAATGTAAGCATTTTTAGTTAAAACTTACATCATCTATCAGTTATGGTAATGATGCAACAATTTGACTTTAAGGAGAAAATAATTTCGTAGATTTTGTAGATTCTTTTCGTATTTCGTTACTTTTAGATTCAATCTTTAGTAGTTAAGGGCTTATTTTTTATCGGTTCCTCAGCATGGAAAATAGATTTCTATAATCCTATCAAAGTAAATTAATGATGAAATATTTTCGTTGATTTGAGTCGTATTTCCTTAATTTTAGATTCAATCCTCAGTTGTTTAATGGTTTACCTCTTGTATGCTCCTGAGCTCGGGAAATAATATTTTTATAATCCTATCAAATTATAGTAATGATGAAATAATTTGAAATTAAGGATGAAATATTTTCGTAGATTCCCATTATATTTCCTTAATTTTAGATCAATACTCTTATTGAATTATGGACTTTAAAAGCAAAATATGTTTGTTAAATAACTTACTAGTAGTTAAATAATTTGTCTCTTATCTGTTCCTGAGCTTTTGAAATAATATTTCATTAACCCTATCGAATTCTGGTAATTATGAAACAATTTGGGCATAAAAAATATTTTCATTGATTTTTGATGATTCGCATCCTATTTTTTCAATTTTAGATTCAATTTCTAGAAGTTAAACTTCTTGTCTTTTATCTGCTCTTGGACATGGAAAATAATACTTCTAAAATTTAAAAAGCTAAATCAGAGAAATATGGTATATGCTTTCAACATTACATTTATAAATTGGTGTGGGTTATAAAATTATGCTTTATAAACATGAAACATATCAAGTTGAAAAAAAGAATGTTTAATAATAATCGTTCGTTCTTGGATGTATTTTTCAAGTCCATTCAAGACATCTTTTTGCATCTTTTCGAAGTATTATTTTTTATTTTCTTTTTATATTTTGTTTATTAAAAATACTTAAAGATTATTTAGAAAATGTTGATTAATTTTGAGAGGAAATTCAGCTTGAAACATTTATTTGTTCTGATTTTTCGGAGAAAAAACAAGTCCTTGAATTAGGTGAATAATTATAAGTCTAATTATTTTTTGAGTGCCAACAGGTTTATTAAAATATAAAAACCCTTTTACAAAATTCGAACTCGATTCCTCTAAAAAAGGTAGAAACGTAAACTAAGGTTTGTGATTAAACTTCAATATTTTCTTCGAAAAAAAAATCAATCTTCATAATGTATGTTTTAAGATTAAAGCAAAATCAGATTTCCTGTACAAACTGCGATTTGCTTTTAAGGTATAATGCCACCTTCCTAAGGCTGAAGAACTCATTTAATCTATAATTTATAAAACATTAAATGACCATTAACTCTTTAATATTCTTGTCCTGTATCAGCTACCAGGTTTCTTTCTGTTTCACTATGGCACAATTGTAATTCGGGATCAAATTCTGATAATGGACAACAATTGTTTAAAATAATGACTATGTATTTTAGATTTGAAAACATTTTCAAGCTTAGTGAACTTAATCGTTAAAAAATATAGATGATCAAAAATATTACTAAATGTTGAATAGCGTAATTCCAAACAAACAATAAATTCAGGGCGAGCGCCGCGGAAGTACGTCGAAGTTGGTAACGTTTGATGAGGAGCTTCGCGCCAGCCAGGTTGGATTGGCGAAAGGAATATTCTGGTAGCCACTGGATCGTACATGAAATTTCGCGTGCTTTGGGGCACGAGCTTGCTCGGCTATATAAGAGACGGGTTGCCGTAGCTCCGGCAGCTAATGGAGAGTTTTCTCTCGGAAGAGAAGCGACTCGCTGGACTAGCGGATTACTTGTTATTAGTGAGCTGTGTTTAGGTTTGCTGCTAACGTTGTATTATTGAGCTCGCTGTGATTTACTGTGTACTGTGCTATACGATAACGGTTTTCCAGTCTGTGTTAATCGTGCGTAAGGCTTGTATTTACGCTGTAAGTGACTGTTGATTGCTGGATTGGTTTTATCTGAAGTTTTACTATATCGAGTTATCCTGTAAATACTTGTAAATAGCTGTAAATAAATTTGTTTGTGCTGTCCTCAAGTAAAGTCCATTCAATCCGAACCCGTTACGCTGAAAACGTAACAATACTTTTTAAATTTATAATTTTTGAATCTAAATTAGAAACATATATTTCAGGAATTCCACAAACATTCTCTAGCAATTAACAAACATGCATTGTTTTTATGAAGTTTTAAAACCTAATCTCAGATTTATATTAGTCATGCAAAATATTCCAAAAGAAACAATTTTTATTCTAGTAATTCCAAAAATAAAAATCGATTTGGAATGAAATAAAAGAAGAATAAAGAGCAAAAATGAAACTCGAAGTTCTCAAACTTTTATCTTTTGTGTGTGTGTGTGTGTGTCTTTTTAGAATACGCTGAAGAATTTAGAATATTCTTTCCAAAACAAATGCGTTCGATCGTATTTGAAATCTGCATATTTCGCAAGAAATGGCCGCGATATATTCACCGAGTTATTTCTTTAGTGTAAAATGGAATATAATTGCATTTGCAAGAATATTTCATGGAAATAGAGCTCCTTGAATTTTTTTTTGTTTTCTTTCTTTCTTTTTTTTTAGTTCTATAAAAAAAATTCAAGGTTAATTTGAGTTAGAAAATTTAATCTTTACAATTAAAAGATTGGTAATATAAATTTCTATAGAAAAAGAGGAAAAATTGAGACCTTAGAAATTTTAAGGCCTAAACAAAAAAACACCAAAATAAAATTCGTAGCCAGTTATAAACGAAACTGAGATTCAAATTTATTTAAAGAGGAGTTTGTAGAGCAGTTATGTTCAGTTCTGTAAAGCTAAAGAGAAAGGATTATATTTTTAGAATGATTAATGCAGATTATATTTCAGATTAAAATGAAGCGAAACTATATCAGGTCGATATATTTTTTTATTCCAAATCAATCTCTCGTGTTGCCAATTTTAAAAAGACAAACTTGCGAACATAAAGTTAATATAAAAATATAACTGCTAAAAGTTTTAAGTACTTTGAAATCGCAATCGTATTTATGACGTCTTTTATTTATTATGCATTGAATTTTTTTCTTAGTTAATTGTAACTTTGTAGTCTTTTGAGCTTTGCGATTTTTATTTAAATTTCTAGAATTAAAAAAATCGTTTTTAATGTATTGAAAAGCATTATTCATATTTTTCTTTTCCTAATTTCAAATATATCCTGTAAATGATCACTATTAAATTATATTCTATTAGAATATTAAATACAAAAATTATTATTAATAATCTTCTTATTCTATGAATAAATATTTGTATTTTATTCTTAAATTTTCTTTTTTTTATTTATTTCTTAACCAAATATATGAATGCCAAAAAATATTCCCGAATTTTGATAAGAAGTGGAAATAGATTAACATTTTCATTATAATATAACATATTATAACATTTATAACATATTTCACCTTTTAAAAAATGCCCGGTTATATAGGGGTTTGATAAAAAATCGGGTTTTTAATTCAAATTCATTCACAATTATAAAATCGTATTTAAATTTTATTATTTTTTATTTTTCTACTTTTGATTTTTTTATAAATTTCTTAACTCATAGTAAGAATATTTATATAAAAACTCACAATTTCTCCAGATAAACAATAGATGGCGCTACGTCTGCAAAAGATTTTTTTAGAAATATGTATATATATTTATTAATAACTAATACTCATAAAATTATTAATATTTTGTTATCAGCGGAGGACAATATCTAAACAGACTTTCAAAATTCTGGCAATAAAGAAATGAGAGTAAAATTGTAAAAAATTCCATTCAAACATGAAACATGTGAAGCTAAATAAAAGGATTTAAAATGGAATTCCTCTTGAGCATTTTTCTTTCTAGATAATTTATTCAAAATAAACAAATCTGTTTATAGTAATACAATATTGTTAAATCCGTACAATACAAAGTTACCTTGTGGAGATTTAAATTGTCGTTATATTCTAATCTATTAATCAAGCTGTATAATTTATTTCTCTGTCTCTTACTTGGAATGCCGAGGTACTTATATTTTGAAGTAAATAATATGATGTATGAGGGCTATGTAACATCTAAAAGATCAATGCTATTTAAACTTTTCATCCTCTTTTAATTAATTTTTTAATAAATGTTTTTAGTATGGAAGCTTCATTTAAAAATATTTATGCTTTAAATTTATTAAAATAGTTAATTTTGTTTTGCCAATTTCAGTACATTACTTTTTCTTAACTTTGAGGTAACTTAAAGGCACAACAGTGTGTTGTACCTTTTGAATCGACAATTTGATATGGAAAAGAGTTCATTATCACGGATAATAATTAATTTGGGGCTATTATATATAAAAATTTCTTGATTAGGATAATTTTAATTTTAGTTATAAAAAAAGGAAAATCAATTAAATAATGAAAATTCTATAATTTCATTTTTAAAAAAGATCATTATTTCATTATACGGTAATAGAATTACGATTTTATTCAAAATACTCATGCCAGATTTTTAAAATTTGTTTTAATTTAGTAATGTTTGATTTTTTTTATTTAAAAGTAATAATTTCAAAATGATATTTATCATTTTCAACAAAATAAGGATAATAATCGTCTAACATTTCCTATTATTTAAACTAATGTTTTTTTTGGGGGGGATAATAACGAACTTAACAAAACAAGAAGTCGTTCATCGTTCAATTTTCTATATGACATCACATATGGTTGAAATATAATAAATATTTTAGCTTAAATGTTTTAATTCTAATTTATATCACAATGCAGAGCTGCAAAAATGCTTGCAGTGAACTGCGACTTCTATATTAATTTCTTTTAACATAAGTATCATTTGCATAACATGAACAGAATAGTGTTTTTAAATAATTATGTTTTGATGTTGTTGTTACTTATGGCACTTGCCATGGACAAGTCCCCCGCTGATACAGCAGCAGATTTAATCCGAAAGGAGTGTCTCTTGTTTTTGAAGTAGCGCCAACTAGGGCCAAAAGTACGACTGAGCTACACACTTACCACACATTTTCTTGCACAGCCCCTTTTTATAGGGGGTGGGGCACAGTCACACATCTCACAGATAGCACACAGAAGAAAAACCATGCTCGAACCGGGACTCCCAGAACACGAGGAAGACACGCTACCTCTGTGCAAGAAAGCCGTCGATTTAAATAATATTTTTTATACGCGAACATGCTTTTCGTAATATGCGATTATACATGCATAATAATGAATTTATCTAGTGAAAAATATTCTACAAGACAAATCGTTGGACTAGAGATACCAAATTTGGCACGATAATATCTCTTGGATATTAATTTCTCATTAAGGAAATTTTCTTTAAAAAAATTAAATCACATTTTTAATTTAAACATTATTTAAAATTTTAATAATTTTCTTAAGTCCCGTTTAACATATAATTCCATTAAAAAATTAAAAAAAAACTTTTAACTATACAGTTTTATTTTTTAACAATTTTTTTCGCCACTTTTAATAAATGTTTTTAATTATAATTTACTACATTTCTCCTTATTGTTTTATTATTAAATCTGAATTTATAACAGAATTGAATGCAATTTTTATGTGTATGTTATCAATGCAAAATAAATAATAATTTAAAAAATAAAGTAAATAGAATTGATACAGGTATAAATAATAGTCATCACATTTTTTTAGACCAAGAGATTCAAATCTACATAAAATTTATATCCCCTAAATTTGCATTAATAAATAAAACGAATATCAAAAAATATTTCGGGTGAAATAATAAATATTTTTTGCTAAAAAATTGATAGCGACATTCTTATTAAACGAAAAGCTAGTCATTATGAGAAGCGCTTTTCTATTCTAATATATATATTAGATATTTTATTCTATTATTCACAATGCATTTGTTATTCAAAATATCTCCTTAAAAACTCAGATTCCATAGAAAAAAAAAGAAATTCTAAAGCACCATTATTTGTATTGAGTAATCATTTATCATTAAAAAACTCTTCAGAAAGTCTTCAAAAGTTAAAAAAAAATAGTTGAAGTCATAATTACACACTTGAATTTCAATGTAGGAATTAATATTATGAAACAGTTGCACTTAAAAGAAATATAAAAAGAAGGAAATATCAAAAAAGAAAATATTTTTTATTCCCTCTGAGTATGAAATTAGCAAAGCCTGTCTTGTTAAATATTTTATTTGGAACTCAAAATTATTAGATAAACAAATATCGCGTGAGTTCTTTTTAAAAAAATCTGAATTGGCATCATTATTTCTTGCATTTTAAAATCGTTTGTTTCTATTTATATTATTTTATTTTTCTTTTGCTTTACGATTAATATTTATACAGTTATGAGAAATAATTTTTGCTTTATATTGGAATAAAAAAAGAGATTAAAATGAAATCGGCTGCGCATCTTTCAATGTATCATGTCAGAACATCATTTCTTGAACGGTCAAGCACCACGTGCTCGTGCGATTTAAATTAGCTTTTTATTCATTTTAATTGTTTCATTGAATGAGTCACTTTAGTATTGCAAACTATATTTAAAAAAAAAAACCTTTTCTAGCTTTTATTGTTAAAAAAATATCACATTTCTTATTTGTTTCATTTCATATAATTACGTGCTAACATGAAAAGGTTTTCTAAGTTTTATTTGCTGCAGTCATTAATTTTTTTTTTAATCAGAGCTTTTGTAAATGCAATTTTTCGCCTACGGATTTTTGTTTCCGCTAAAAACCTTATTCCCAAAGTAATATCATATTTTATCATGATAATAAATTATAAATAAATTATGAATATTTTTGTGAGCATTTTAAAAGTTCTATTTTTTAAAACATTTTCTTCATAGTTCTAAAAAGAAAATCCATTTTGAGCTGCTATTTCAATATTAACAACAGAATGTTAATCTCCAATCACTATTCATTTACTGTTATCAATGCTGAAATTTATTCTGCTAAAATAATTTAAGTATATTATTACTTTAGTACGATTATAAAATTATAAAAAGACATCAAAATAATCTTTAGTATTCAATTAAAACGAAATTTTTGTTAATAGATTTACCATTGTGCACAGAATCTGAAAAATAGTATATATGCTCTAGTAATTTCCTATATATATATATATATATATATATATATATATATATATATATATATATATACATATGGATAGAAAGAGAGTTGATAAATACTTTTAAGCATAATTGTTCAATATTTATGTTTAAAAAAATTTCCTTTTTACTTTGGCAACGGTAACCTGAAAAACGAATATAATACAATCATTTATGTAAGCATATATGAATGTATATAACAGCATAACGAATTTAAAACGTGTTATAAGAACAATTATCTAGTGTAAATCAAAATATTATCATTGCAGAATATTTTTATTGAAAACTAAATATTTAAATAACACAGAATAAGTCAACATGCTTATGAAGAATGGCCTCTCAAATGTCTTAATAAGTACAGATTTATTTTTAAATATTTGTTACTTGATAGCGAAATAATTTTCCCTTAGCCGAGCGCCAGCGAAAAATTGCCAAATAAATTCGGCGAAATTCTACATTATTTGGCGATTTTTCACTTTAAAATCATTGTAAGAAATTTGGCGGAATTCTACATTGTTTGGCGATTTTTCACTTTAAAATCATTGTAAGAAATTTGGCGGAATTCTATATTGTTTGACGATTTTTCACTTTAAAATCATTGTAAGAAATTTGGCGGAGTTCTATATTGTTTGACGATTTTTTCTGGCTCCCGGCTAACGGAAAAGTACAACAGACGCAAGAAATTCTTTTTTTTTTTTTTTTAATTTTCCAAAATTTTAACAAATCCAAGCAAATAACTTCACTGCATGTAGAAATGAAGACAATAAATAAAAGTTTTAACATCCTCCTTCAAAATAAAAAGCCCTTGTACTTATCCCGATTGTATTAAGACAATGCATTGTTATAAGTGGGAACTTTTTCTTTTCTTATCGAATACAAAGACCAATGAATTTGCAGCTTTTAAATTCTATTTACTTTTTTAATGGTTGTGTGTTCCAGACAAAGAAAAACATCAATTAAATTACATTCTTTGTTAACTTTGTGAAATAAGCTAGAATGGTTAAATTTCATTCTAATTCTGGGGAATTTTCTTTTCCGTCTTGCGACACTTCAAAATTTGAGGTAGTGACAATAAATTCTTTCATTTTAATTTCATTGAAAAATAATCTGCTTCTTTTCAGAATTTAGCGAATTTCCAGGCAAGCAAATAGAATTGTGCAACGGCGGGGGGAAAAAAGTCGTCTGCGCGATAGATATCGTTTGGCGTTCTCAGATTTCTTTTATCCACACGACTTGCTTTTATTTTTAATGCCTTTCAGCTTACAACTGGTTTGATTTTTCATCCCTTTTCTTTTTCTTTTTTTATGTTCTCTTATTTTCGTAGCTTACTGGTCTTCAACACCCTTTCTTTTATTTTTTAGTTTCAGCCATTTTCTATTCTGCTCTTTGTTCCAGATTTCTTTTGCGTTTTTTCTTTGATCCCACTTTTTCTATTCTTGTTTCTTTTTCTCGAAAGCTCCGAAAAGCTACTCTTGCAAGCTTAGGATTTCCACATCACATTGTAATTTCTCCCCATTATGTTTGGAGTTAGAATAAATGATGCAATATGCAAGAAGCTGTTGAAATTTCATACTGTACGAACAAATTTTCGAAGCTTCAATTTCTTTGAGAGTGAATTTAGAGTGTGAAAATCATGCTGTAACTGAAATTTTTTTCTTTTTTTCTTTTTTAAGCAAGCACCAAAGAAAGAAACTTTCAGAAGTCTAAACATTTTGAACGGTTGAACGGTTTAAAATAAAGATCGTCATTTGGGTAAATTTCAATGAAAAGAGAAAAAAAAATGAACAAAATTGTTTAATGTTTTTTTAAATAAAAGCTTTATTTAATTTGTGGACAACAGCATTGATCATAATTGCTATAGAAATTTAATCACTGATATTAATTGTTCCCTTGGTATTTTGTTTCAAAGTTTACCTCAATCTTTATTATCAAATAATAATAATATAATTTTAATTATTTTATTAAATTTATTCATTTACATACCTGTGCCGACTTTCTGGTTGTTCTTGTGTTCTGGGAGTCCCGGTCCGGGCATGGTTGTTCTTCTGTGTGCTATCTGCGAGAGGTGTGATTGTGCCCCCCTGTAAAAAGGGGCTGTGAAAGTAAATGTAACGAATGCAATTGCTAAGTCGTACTCTTGGCCCTAGTTGGCGCTACTTCAAAGACAAGAGAAGCTCCTTTCGGCTTAAATCTGCTGCTGTATCAGCAGGAGGTCTTCTCCATAGGAAAGTGCCATAAGTAACAGCAACATATCTATACTACTATTATAAATGTGAAAGTTTGGATGGATGGATGATGGGGTTCAATCACGCCAGAACGGCTGAAGGAAATTGGATGAAATTTAGCACACAGATAGATAATAGTCTACAGAAGAACACAGGCTAATTTTTATTCCGGTGAATTGGGTGGTTAATTTTTTATTAATTAAAAACTAACTTTTCGCCCAAAAATAAAAAATAAAAAAATCTGAAAACATCTGATTGAGCTTTTTGAATCGTTAGTTTTTATTTTTCTATTTCCGGTGTTCTTTTAATATTATCTTACTATTCTAAAAGAATGATTATTAAATTTTTTTCTTATGCTGTTCTTGTGTTAATATAATTCGTTATTTCCTATTCATCTCTCTTGTTTTTTTTTCTTGCTGTACTTATTTCTTTTGCCTTTTTTCACAATTTTCAATTAAATTTTTAGTGCATTCCGTATTACTGCATTTATTGATGTTTTTTTTCTATTTTCCAGTAATTTACTGCAACGGGCATCGAAACTTTGTGACTGTAAATACCATTTCGCTAAAATTTGGTGGCAAACTAATTTTTTTTGGCGAAAATGACTGTATATTAAAACTGTTCCACTGTGTGTTTTTGTAATTAAATTCTATTGGTGTTAGCTATATATTTTTTATATATGCTTATAGTGGTATATTTCCGTTAGCAAATAATTTAGAATTCGCCAAATTTTCTCAAATTTCTTTGGCGATTGTTCGTTTGCCCCCGACAAACGGAAAAGAACCCTAATGGTTTTAATAACATAACATTACCCCCCCCCCACGCTAATGATGTTAGACATAACGGTTATTTCAAACGATTCCGTTTATTTTTGTAGTGTATGATGAATTTAAAATTAAACATTGTTAATTAATAGATCTTTTGATTCCTTCAGAAGTGCTTTTGAATGAAAATAAAACAAAAATTTTCTAATCTGCATTGCGTTACCCCAGTTGGCGCTCAAAATTCACGTCTTTGCGTTGCTCCAATTGACGTTGAAAATTTAATATTCATGCGGTTTCGATAACATTTTAGACTGTCACTTCTCACATATACACATCAAAATTTCCACGCGTACGAAGTGGCGGGAAAGAGCTAGTGCGAAATATATTTCTGTGTTTGGAATTCGCGAAAGCAATTTTTTGATTTCTATATCCGAATTCTTTATTTAATACTTAGAAGCGTCAAAGTTTGGTAATTTTGACAACCCTATTGATCGCCGCTGAAGCCAGCAATGCTGTTCAGGAAATTGCAGTATTGTAAAAAAATATTTCGCAAGAGAAGAAACACAAAATAAAAAATATATACATGTATATGTATCCAATCTATCTCAGAATAAAGCAAAATTTAAAAATAAAATTGCTTGAATTGTGCTTTAGAAAATTATTGGCGACTTTTTGTAATGAATGATCTCTAAAAAAAGGAATATGCGGTAATTTTATTCTGTCATGGAAAAGTCAAAGACGGATTGAATGGAATTGAGTCCCATAAAGTTATACGAACATTAAAAGCTTAATCATGGGCGTAATTTCTAGGAATCATCTGGTAATCAAATTGCTAATGCTCTACATAGCAATACTGTTTCATTTTCTGATGCAAATTTTGCCAATTGAACATTTATTCTGAGGCTTTCAAGAGCTTCATATAGTTTTTAAAAAATGGAAAATTAGCTTTGAAATTTTCCATCTAATTTTAATTGGTGCATTGAAAGCAGTGCTGAAAGTTCTGTAAAAATATTTTTTTAACCAGAGGGAATGTTCTTCCCAAAACTTTCTCACATAATCTATATTAATAAAATTGAATCACCTAATGTGTTTCTAAAAGCAAAACTCAGGAACAAATCGGCCAATTTGGCTGATTTTTTTAAAAAAATTTTTTCGTTAAGACACGAGAAAGGTTCTTATAAAGAGAAAAAACGAAAAATTTGCGAGGAAAATAGTAAAAACAGCACTTTCTCTCCAAAAAACTTCATCTCCCCACCGCCAAATAAGTAAGACTTCAATTTGTTTTTTTTTTTTCTCCACGATAAAGAGGTTAGGATTAGCATTTTTTCAAAAGATTATTTCAAATGATTATGTTTATTTTCTTAATGTTTGACGCATTTAAAATTAAACATTATTAATGCTTATTCGGATTCATTTTGAAGTGCTTTTGATTTAAAATAAAACAAAATAAAGGAAATTAAATTTATAACCTGTATCGCGTTTTCCCAACTGGCATAGAAAATTCCCGCATGTGTAGTTAGTTGTAATTGTTGATAACTGTGTTTTCTTTTAAATAAAAGTTTAAAAAAACTATGTATAGATATAATGTTGTAGCTATTTCGATGGATATACAAAATAGACTTGACTTGATTTTAAAGATATGTGGATTTGATTTGCGGTTTTGCTTTTCTTCTGGTACACACTGTAAAGGAATTGTTTTTAGGTTAGTTGTGTGCTTTACCATGAGTACGAAGTCGCGGGTAAAAGCTAGTCTCTAATAAATCTCAAGCAACGCCTAGCATGGAAATGGAATATAATAGTTGCGAAATTTTAACCTTTGGCGTCCTTTTAGAAATTTTAATGAATCTGTTGCGTTGTACTTAGCGTGTTATTTGGAGACTGACCGTTGGCATTCGGTTAATAATATCCGAAAATCGAATTTGTGTCTTACATGCGTTTTCGATTACCAATAGAAATAAAAATTTAACACAGAAATAAAATTGTAACCAAAGTGCCATACTAAATTGGATACATTTAAGTCATTGCATTTTCGAGTTATTTGTTTTATATGCTTTTGAAAGTACAGATAAAAAATGGTCACCCTCTTATCGAATTAATATTAAAATTTGATAGATGTTTACTTTATAGCTGTTAAAAATGGGAACTGGATCTTCATTTTATAGCTATTAGGTTAAGCTGTATTCATATACTTGAAAGGACAGACAGACATATTTCCTCTGAACGGATATTTCTAAAAATTTGTAAGAATTCTACAAATATGGTGTATATTGCATATCAAATTACCTCCGTCTGCCTCAAAGCGTTTCTGAGTAAAAACACTTTCCAAAAACGGAGGACGGTCATACAGGCAGACGGATATTTTCCAAAAATGTGTGTGTGTGTGTGTGTGTGTGTTTTTGTACTCATGGAAGTTTTAAATCGTGGATATTAGTTAAAATCTGGAATTTGAATTTTTTGAGGATTGAAGAACTTCCTCTATGCTAAGAATGCGAAAAAGTAAAAACCTTGAAAAAAAAATTAGAAAAGACACTGTACGGCAGCTAAATTGATACAGTTCAATTTTTTTTTCAAAATTTCAGTGTAGTGGAAACTTTTGTGCTCCAGTATTTGCGAGCGTTATTAAAGGAAAACGTCAAATTAAAATTATAGAATAAATTGTAATTTCTTTTAAAAAGTCTTACTGATGAACCTTTGTTTCCTACAAATAAATATAACTGTGCCAAATTTGATATCTCCTCCCCTTCCCCCTAAAAAACTATTTTACAGAGTTCTATATCTCAAAACACAGTCACAGAGCCTTTACACGTGAAGACGCACACATTCATATTTTTTATCATGTTAGAACTTGTTGCTATTTAGGGAATGAGGTTTGAGGCGTCAACAAAAATCCGTAGGCGAAATATAAAGCAATCCCTAGGCGAAAAATTGAAACTTTATTATCTGCTCGAGCATCTCAAAAAATCAGCTTTTAATAACGCGCTGCCATTGCATTTACAAAAGCTCTAATTTAAAAAAATAGGTTAATGACTACAGCAAATAAAACCTAGAAGAATGTCATTTTGAGCTCGTGATTATATGAAATGAAATAAATAGGAAATGTGATATTTTTTTAAACAATCAATGCGAGACAAAGTTTTTTTTTGGATCGTTTGCGATACTAAAGTGACTCGTTCAATGAAACGATCAAAAGGAATGAAAATATAACTTAAGTCGCGCGAGCACGTCGTGCTTGGTTATTCAAGAAATGATGTTCTGACATGATACATTGAAATATGCAAAGCAGATTTCATTTTAATTATTTATTTACAATTAGAGATAAAAATAAAATAAATATAAAGAAAAAAATTCAGAAATCTCAGGAATATGTAGTCGCATAAGTGTGCTATTAACACGTAAAAAAGTCAAAAGTAACAGCGACGAAATGATATAAAAATTTTCGAAATATTTTTTTAACATTTTATAACTTATGCAAACTAAGCAAAGAGAATTGAATTTTCTTATCCTTTTATGCACGCATTCTTTCGAGAACTGCAGTCCTTTTCTTTTCGTTTCCTTTCACATTTTAAGAAGATATAGAGTTTCCGGTAGCACAGTTCTTTGCACAAGTTTAGGCGCGTGTATCTGAAAAAGCATAAAATGTTTCGCTCTGTGAAAAATTCCTCTAAAAGGCAGAATAAATTAGATTTATGTCGTCTTCGTTCCTTTGTTTTAGAGAGAGAAACAGTAAAATTTTTGCGCGAAAATTCATTTTACAGCAAAGAATAAACAAAGTTAAATAGTAAAAAACTGTCTGAGAAAGAGTTCCAATGCGATACATCTGTTGTTCCATCTTTATATAAAAAGAAGTAATTTCAGGCAATGTATAAGAAAACGACAAAATTGTCATCAATTTAATCGTTTAGTAGTACAGGAGAAAAAAATAAAATACTAGGTATTAAAATCTATTATTTTCCTTAAAAATTTTTATTACAACACTCTGTATTATTCTTAATTAATCGCCTTTGATGACCAGTTCCTTCATTGGAATTGACGATTTCTAAAATTTTCACCTACAAATGCCGGCGTCCTGGCGCAGGGTAGCGCGTCCTCCCAGTGATCTGGGCGTCCTGGGTCCGAGTCCTTGTCTGGACATGGTTGTTCTTCATTTTTCCTATCTGTGAAATGGGTGGAAGTGCCCCTTATAAAAGGGGATATGCAAGCAAATGTGATGTGTGAGTAGCTAAAACGAACTCTTGGCTCTAGTTGGCGTTGCTCAAAAAACAAGAGACGTGTCCAGGGCCCGACTCCGCTTAAATGAGGCCCAGGGTAAAAATTTCTTTGGGGCTCTCACCACGGACCATTCCTCTCATGTCTCCGACGTTTTAACCTGATCCCTAATGCATCCTGCCCTTGTGGAAATCTGGACGCTACACCGATTCACTACGCAACAGAATGTTTGCTGTCTTCCTTCCTCCATATGACCAAGCCAACACCTGAACTAGAACGTGCTTGGTTCCGTAGTGTCGCCTCTTCCAAAGGATCCCAAGACTAAAAAAAATGATTCGTCACATTGAAGAAAACAGAGATCTGTTTAGATTTCAAGAACACTATTCACAAGAGTAGCTCTGCAAATCCATATCTGTTATTTTTGTGTTTGTATATAGTATTTTATTTATAATATATTTTTCTTTTTTTTATTTCTGTCCTCATCCTTAATTTTTCTTTTGTATTTTTAAAATACCTTTTTTTTCAGAATTTTATTACCTCAAACAAACTATAAGTTTGTTTATGTGAACTAACATTAGTCTTCAGTTTCTCTCCAATAGTTAGCATGATACGACAAAGCCACTTTCCATTTAAATTTCAAACAGCTCACTATCTTTGGCTTTCTTTAATTCAAAACTAAAATACCCTATTAAATTCTAACCGATAATTGTGTGACGTCGAACAACAGTCACTTTCATTATATCTTCCACTTCATGCTCATTACATTGTTTAAATAACCAGAAGGTTATAGTTTGCAGGGGCATGAAACGGTACTGTATGTGCTTTACTACTGTAGTAAAGAAGAACATTCATTGAAAAGGAAACGCAAAATGAAACTTCTATTTGATTTGGGGGACTAATATGGGGGCCCTGGGCAACTTCCCTGTACATCCTTATGCCTTAGTCAGGCCCTGGACGTACCCTCGGCTTAAATTCGCAGGCAGCGTCAGCGAGCTTGTCCATGGCAAGTGCTATTAGTAACAACAACAATTAATTAAAATTTTTATACAACTCAAATGATTATTTAGCAAGATATTTTTTAAAAATAAATTTTCATGCGTTTTTGTAACGTATTATTTTATCAACCCTACTCCGTTTATTGTTCTATGCATTTGTTTAACTTTCTATTATCAAACTTGAAACCGAAAGGATTAATTTTCAACTAATACAGTAACTCCCTCGCTGCAATTAAGCATATTTATTTCTATCTCTACTAATAATAGAAAGCTGCCGTGGCCTGGTG
>JAOUZG010004491.1:5717231-5731836 GCA_026289955.1 Argiope argentata | reverse complement strand
GTTATTTAAATGATCATTTCCACATTTTTCCAATCGTTAAGCAAAAACTAACCAAGTTGGTCTCCCTGAAACAATCTCTCATAAAATTGAATTAATTTTTTTCCCTTTCCCTGCATAAAATAGCGGATCTTGGATAAGACCGACAATCTGTTTGAATCATTTTCATTGTAAACAGCAGTTTACATACTTCAACAGCCCCCCCCCACCCGACACCAGTATTATTGAAAATCTGTGAGCCACACTCAAAAACAGTGGTCCAAAGTTAATTTAAATTATTTTAATTTAAAAAGTTTCTGAAACTTTTCAATGTAGGCATTTTTTATTGATTGCTCATTTATTTTAAATTAAATCATTTGTCATGTGTATAGATCAAAACATGTTTGCACTTTTCGGTAATGCATTGCTTATATTGAAAATAGGATTTATCAAGTAAAAGTTGTTGTTACTTATGGCACTTGCCATGGACAAGCCCCGCTAATACATCAGCAGATTTTAAACCGGAGATATACATCTCTTGTTTTACAAATAGCGCCATCTAGGGCCAAGAGTACGACTTAGCTACGCACACGTCACAACCCTTTTTAGGGGGCGGACTTCAATCATGTAAATTCATTCATACATCTCAGATCGTAATTTAGACCTGGAATAGAGAACGATCACCTCTGACCCAGTACCCCCAGTGGCATTACTCTCGACATGGAGGACTTTGCGACCACGAACAGATTTAACCATCGCCAATCGCCACACACTCAGGGGAATCTTTTGGCCGGTGAGTTTCGAACTCTCAACCTGATGAAAACGAGTCCAACGCTCTACCAACCAGGCTATCCCGGCCCCTAAGAAGTAAAAGTAAGGTATACTATCAATTGTTTGAGCCACCTACCCACTTATCCCCCCACATTATATATAATATTGGATAAAATATCTATAATATTGAGAAATGACATTTTTGTAAAGCTTATAAATAATGTAATTCTTGAGGGGCTAATAGAAATTTAAAAGGTTTGATAGTTAAATTATAATTAAAATACTTTTTAAACAATCCTCAAGCTATTTTGCAAATATTTTTTTTTTAAAAAATATTTGAGTTCAATGATTCTTAACGATTTCTACCATTTTCTTTGCGAATGCCATGTATTTTTTTTTTAAATTTCAGACCAAAATTAATTATTAATTCTTTTAAACACAGTTTTACATGGAAGTAATTCTAAAATTAAATAGCTCTTTCCTTTCTATTATATGTTAAGTTCTTTCAGATGAATTCATGCTTCTTAATGCCCAACAAGGAAATAATTTTAAAACATATAGTATATTTTGTGTAGAAGCGATAAATATAGGTGGCAACAGCTTTAAAAATTTAAAAAATAAGATATGCAAGAGGAAAAAAATGAATGGGATTAAAATTCCTTCAATTCATCCAATTTGTTTAGTGCTGAAGCAAACTTCATCATCGAGATCAATTAATGTGACGTCATAGCAATGACGTAACAAGGTTGGGAGATAGGGCAAGAGCCCTAGGCAATTTTATAAGAAAACGCGAAATTGAGGAAAAAATTAATTGCATGTATGTGAAAAGTTCTTTCTTATTTATATATTTTACCCATTCTATGGATTCTCAAAAACTAAGAAAGAAAATAGTTTTCTCTCATTTTAATAACTCAATATGTTCAGTTAATTTTGGAATTTCAAAACAAAAATAATTCTTCAAAATTCCTATTTTATCGCTGATATTGACAATTAATATTTGAATATTTTTTTTGTTTAATAAGATTAGATAGAAATATCACCATAATGTAAACGAATTATGGTACTTACGTATTAGACCGTCCAGCTTTATTGCCAGTTTTAAAAGTTCTGATAATGAAATTTTTTCAACGTATCACTTATTAAGTGCAAAGTATATGATAATGCATATTTAAACAAACGACTTATAAAAGTCACATAAGCTCATTCAAATCAAGTCACATGAGTTCATTGAATTCCTGCTGCATAAGAATCCTGTTTAAAGTTACGAGCAACGAGCAAAGAATACGAAGAATGGCATGATACTTAAATTAACGAAGAGATACTGACGAACATCGAGTCTTTGTATGCTCCAAAATTCCCTTTATATCTTGCCGAAGACGATACCCGACTCCTAAGGAAAAAAGAGAGCCACAATTTATATACTCGTAACGACAGTAGTTAAAATAAACCACACATCTATTGAGATGTTTCAATTCATCTACTATCATCTCTCGTCTTCAATCTCATTTTGAAGAGTTACAAACCGGTAACAAAGAAAAAAAAAAAAAGAGGTTAACGTAAGTTCGCTCATTTTACTCATTTTTTATTTTAACTTTTCTTCTCTCCTCCCATTGAAAAGGTTGGTGTTTGTTTATCTTGCGAGTTGACCTCGGTCAGCTGGTCAGCGATGCGACGGCGTAGCGCTTCTTTGAGTTTTTTTCTCTTTCATGAGACAAACTTTTCATTGAAAGCGGTATGTAACCGGTTTTTGTAGGAAACGACAGTTAAGGTGAAGGGGGATAGGTGTGGATCTAGATATAACCTTTTTCCATTAAATGATATGATTTTACAGTTGAATAAGTTGAATCCGTACTAACTCATAAATTAAAAAAATAAATAGTGTTCCATTTCTAATTCTAAATTGTTTTAAGTGGTTTCCTTAGAATGTTGCGGTGTATTCTCTAAAAAATGTGTAATATTAACCATACACTACTGGCGAGTAATGTCTCATTTGATATTAATACGTAGTGATACTTTTATATCTAAATTTTCTTATTTGCATCTTAATTTAGACCTTGTTAGCTTCATTTTAAAATTTTCTCTTATTTCCTGATACATTTCTCACTTTTTATGTAATTACTTTTACACAATCTTTAGGAAACCGGAGTAAACAACATTTTTTCACACTCCTGGTAAAAAGATAAAAATCAATATTGCTTATAACATTCTTTCGAAGATACCTAATATTCCCTTGCCAAAATCTTCAGGTGTCAAAGAAAGCCTTATCAAAGTCCCTTAATAAAATCACTTAAGAGAAACATTTGCCATTTCATTCTCATATCTCCATTTAAATATAAAAGTAATATAACATCGGCTCTTCCCTATATAAATTTTGATTGTCTTGGTGAAATGAAATCGAAGTTAAAATTTCAAAGTTTCTTATCCTTTTATCATGTCAGAGCATGGCATTGTTTTAAGAACGAGGTTTTTTGGCGCCAACAAAAACCCGTAGGTGAAAAATTGAAATTTTATTATCTGCACGTGCATCTCAAAAATTTAGCTTTTAATAATGCGTTGCCATCGCATTTACAAAAGCACTGATTAAAAAATTAAGTTCATGACTACAGCAAATGAAACCGAGAAAAATGTCATTTTGAGTACGCGATTACATGAAATGAAATAAATAGGAAATGTGATATTTTTTTTTCCAAACAATAAAGGCGAGACAATGTTTTTTGGATCGTTTGCAATATCGTGACTCATTCAATGAAACAACTAAAACGACTTCAGAGTGCTTTACTGAACGCTTTAATTATTTGCTAATCAATAGTTAGTTCTTTGCTAATCAATGGAGGTGTGAAATATTTTTAGAGAGAGCTTTCCCGAGAGAGCTCGAATTATTATTACAAACTCCATTTAATCAGAGGAAAAAGGAAGTAAAAAAAAGATTAAAATGAAATCTGCCATGCATATTTCAATGTATCATGTCAGAACATCATTTCTTGAACGGCCAAGCACCACGTGCTCGTGCAAGTTAAATTATATTTTGTATTCATTTTCATCGTTTTACTGAATGAGTCCTTTTAGTATTGCCAACGATCCAGAAAACTCGCATTGATTGTTTACAAAAATATCTCATTTCCTATTTGATTCATTTCATATGATCACGTGCTCAAAGTGACACTTTTCTAGGTTTTATTTGCGGTAGTAATGAACTTATTTCTTAAAAAAATCAGAGCTTTTGTGAATGTAATGGCAAAGCGCTATTAAAAGCTGATTTCTTTAGTTACTCACGCAGATAATTTTTTTCTTATTTTTCGCCAACGGATTTTTGTTGATGCCCCAAACCTCATTCCCAAAACAATATTATGTTCTGACATGATAAAAAATGTCGTCGCAGAGCAGGTTTAAATCAGTAGGAAAAAAGACTTAACTGTGACCAGAAGAGTAATTACTATTATTTATGGAAATTATAAACCATATCTTCTAGGATATCTCACAAAAATTGTCTCTACTTTGTCATAAAACTTTAAAAAACCTTACCTTTTTAATGATATCAATTTCATTTCTGTGCATTTTAAAAATATAATAGAAAATCTGTAACAGTGTTTTTAACGTTAATGAATCCAAACCGATTCATCAAAACAACCAATCGCAGGCTTTTATAAGTGTTAAGAGTAAAAATATCTCTTTTTTTAGGACACTAACTCTGAAACAGACTTTCCACTTTCATTTGAGACTGAATAAATTAAAATTACATTTTCCATTCTCAATCAAGTAAAATAACAATGTGAAATTAAAAAAAAAAGTGTTCAATATTAATTGTTTCGAAAACAAAAAAGTCAATATTTTTGGCGAAATATTTGGCCCCCACAGGCGGGTAGAAATTACTGAAAAAACATTTTAAGTGGAGAATTTTTTGATAATGAATCCTTGAGAAGTACAGGGTGGCCATAATTAAACTGACTGGGCTCGCAGTGCTCCGTAGCGTGATCTATTTGCGAGAATGACGCCACATTTTATAGGAAGATTGAACAAGACGGGAAACAAAGGATTCCGCGAAAATAGTTCCAAAAGTCACCGCTGGGGGAATATGTGGCGCTGTGTAATAGAAAATAGAGTGTTAACAAATGCAAATCAATACGGAAATAGAATTACCTTTTATTTTGCACATTCAAATCATGTTCAATGAGGCTGCCGTGTTTGTGGACCCCATATTGCATTCTGTGCATAGTATTCACAACAGTAGAAAGTAATATGTCTGCAGGAATCGCCCGTACAGTCCGTGATGTGTTATCCTTCCACTTAGCCAGGTCCTGGACTTAAGGTAACCCCATAACCAGAAGTCATATGGGGTGAGATCAGGGCATCGAGGACCACATAAACTTTCAATCCGATTGTTTCGAAAAGTAACACATTGTCTTTTAAAGCCCAAGCAGCTGGCACTGTGCCAATGGATGTAACGCGAAATTCGAATAAAGAACTTCTTCTTTTGCTCAGCATTCTCTGTTAACCAGTAAGTGAAATTGCAGATAAAGAGACTATAGATGTTTATGTAAATTTTTCGCTTTTTTGAAGTGTTGCCATATTGCATTTGAATTAAATCAGCAAATGCGCAAAATAAAAGGTCATTTTATTTCCGCATTGATTTACATTTGTTAACACTCTATTTTCTATTGCACAGCGCTTCATATTCCCCTAGCGGTGACTTTTGGAATTATTTTTTTTCGTGGCAACCTTTGTTTCCCGTCTTGTTTAATCTTCCTGCAAAATGTGGCGTCATTCTCACAAATAGATCGCGCCACAGAACACTGTGAGCACTGTCAGTTTAATTATGGCCACCTTGTACTTAATATAAAAATATCTGAAAATCAATAACCATTTCGGGGTCCTTACTAAAAGCCAACCACTGAGACAAATTTGCAATAGTAATAAAAAAAAAATCCCATACTATGTGTTATATATTTAAGTTGTTGCTTTTTTTGAGTTAACATTTGGGCTTGCAAAATGGCAGACTGATGGATGTTCGCTTTTAGAGAGATTAGAGTATCAAATTCGATAATTATCCATACTTTAGTTGTTAAGTTTTAAGTCTAATGTCGGATTATATTTCTCTGCTTCTCTTCGTTTTATTATTTTTGCCTTAACTTGTATCAGAACAACAGGGAGCCAGTTTCTTTTTCGATGTATTTCGTTCAAAATTTGGCAGACTCATTGCGTACCAAATTTTACATGTCTAACTCAAAGAATTTTTGAGTTATCGTATTCATAAACAAGCATAATATCAATATTCTTTTTTGACTCAGGGATATCTGGAATGCGGAAATCCATCAAAATATCGATTTCGAATTTTTGTGGATTAACACTTTCACTTCTTATTAAAAAAATAAGTTTTAGTTACTAAATATGTAAATTAATCGTCTAAATATATAAAGTATCGCCTAAATATGTAATTTTTTTCCGACGATTAATTTACGATGATTACTTTACATATTTAGTAACTAAAACTAAATTTACATATTGAAGCGAATAATTTACATATTTATTAAATCTATGTTATTAATTTATGTAATATGTAAGTTTTTTTTACATTTTAACATTAAAGAAAAGAGATTTTTAAAAATAAAAATGGGTTGTTATTAATGTATTTTAAAGTAAAATATTATTATTTATTAAAAATATCAAGTCTAATATATATAAATATATAAAGGCCCTTATAAATTCTTTTAGTAAATTGAAATTCTAATTAGATTTAATTAATGTTTTTATGAATATTGAGAAAATTTATTTGTTCTATTCTTTTGTGGGTAAATACCGCTTCTTACTTCCTCATATTTGAAGACTGTTGAAGTGTGATGATCCTATTTGTAAAAACAGCAAACACAAAAAGTATAATTTATAGCAGTGATGCACAACTTATGGCCCTCGTAGCCTTTGAAGTTGGCCCGCGAATGTTGTTGATAAAATGACTGATTTAAAATGAAATGAGGGTTTTTCAAATAAACTGTATAAAGATCTGATACGAAAACGATTCCACACCAGAATAAATAATTTTCAGTTGTCCATTAAGTTTATTTACTTTTTATTAAGCGGCTTTTCAGTTTGTTCCCTTCATGGCTACCTGCGAGTACGATTTTCGTATAGGAGAAGCCCACGAATGTGAAAAATTTCCACACATGAAAATGCAGTATGAGGATCCAATTCAAATCTTTCATAAAGCATTTGATGATCGGTTTTCAGATTTTGAAAAGTGTGTAATAAACATTGAAGTATTTTTTTCTCCATTTTCCGTTGATGCAAATCTAGTGGATGAGAGTATGCAGTTAGTCTGAATTGATATACAAAATTCTGATTTTTAAAAAAGTCACCTAAAAAAACGATATTAGAATTTTATAAAGACTTACCCTAGAAGTTTTCGTTCTTAAAGTAAAATGCAGCTGCATGTACAACTTTCTTTAGCAGCACTTACATTTGTGAGCAATCTTTCTCACTAATGAATTTAAAAAGATCAAACAGAAGAAATAGAATAGCAGATGAGAACCTTTCTTCTGTTCTACGTATTGCCACAACCAATCTTAAGCCCAACATAAAATCAATTACTTCAAATATTCATTCCCAGCCATCTCATTAATTTTTACTAATTTTTATTATTTTTTTTTTCAAAATTTAAATTGGGTTCTCTGTATAATTTCCAAAAAGTTTTCCTCTGTAATTCCATTTCAAGTTTGCCACCTTTTAGTAGGAATCTTTTTTTAGATAAAGTATTTTGATCATAGCTATAATGTTTGTGTTTTATTCATTTATTTATAGCATAATGTGTGCATGAGTGAAATAAGTAAAGTAATAATTGTAATTCCTGAGTAAAAAAAACCAGTGTTTTTACGTTTTTAATATGTTTTAACATCGTTTGCTGCTTTGGCCCTCGTCAGGATCCCTTTTCGTATTTTGGCCCCGATCCTAGATCCTTGTGCATCCCTGATTTATAGAATAGCAGTAATATGTAAAAATTTTTTTAAAAAAATTCGTTTTTGTATTCTTATTATTTAATTTTATTAGTTTTAATTACACTCGTTTTTTTATCATTTATCACTTGTTTTTTTTCTGTATAATTTTTATTGTTCATAGTTTTCAGTTTCTAATGATCATCTCATTCCCGGGAGAAATTGAATGGGTTTAATTTCAATTGAATCTCTTCTGCGCAATTCCGTATAGTTCTCATGTTCCTGAGATATATATTTCTGCGATATTTGACAAAACTAACTCAAATAGTGTGAACAGTGAAATTCCCATCGTCATACAGAAACATAGATTTAGCAAAAGATATTCGCTATTGTATACATTATGAATGATTCAATTTTTTCAGATATTTGCCGTAAGATGGCGCCACGTTTACGGAATCAAATTTTGATTCAAGCCATTCTATTATTCGAAAATTAGTTCTGAATACATAAAAAGAGTATATTGTCGTCGGTACCCTACATTTAACAACTTCAGCTTTTTAGCCCGTCAGAAAAGGAGTGACAATTACAAAATATCAACCTTAATAAAAATGGAACGCGCCAAAATAAAAGAAAAACATGAATATTTTTTCTTATTTTATTAAGTCAAGATTGTTAAATTATTTATGGGACGTTAAGCATTCTTCATTTTAACAAGATTAAACGAGATTTTTTTTATTTCCCTTAAATCTACTGAGATCTATGTAATGCTGGAGCGCTTTTCTTAAAAACATAACTGATTTAAAATATGCTTATTCTTTCTGTTTGAAAAACAATCATCTCCATCTGAGTAACAAGAGACGACAAGAAAAATAAGAGAAAAAAATTAAACAAAGCGCTGTAAGTAAGAAATGTTTTCACCACTTCTAATATCTAAAGTGAAAGTGAATTAAGTAGAATGTTAAGAAAAAATGAAAAAGAGAAAGAGAAAACGGAGGTACGGAAAGAAATTCAAACTTGTTGATGAAAACATTACAAAATGATATTTTATTTGTTTGTTTTAATATTTTATTGTTTTTAAGAATGGCAATGATTGTGCTGCACACACACACACACACACACGTATTTTATATCAACAAAACGCAGCATGATTATAAATCTGGTAAGTAAAACCATGAACTGTATTGTTGTAAAGTATAAATAAAAATTTTTCCCTCCAGATTAATAGAAATAAAAAAACTAAAAGAAGACACAGCAACTTAATTCTATTAAAAATTATAACATCGATAATCAAACGCTTTGAATTTATTAATTGATGAGCATACGAATTATCTGAAATAATAAGTTCTAAAATTAAATGGGGGAAAATCTATTGATTTTTATCAATTTTTACTTTCTAGTATACTTAGTATAAAGAAAGAAGGTAATAATCAAAAAATTTAAATTCGAGATATTAATGAATCTCCACATTTTAGAACACCCTGATTTCGATAAATAGATTTTTGGAAAATGTCCGTCTATCTTTCTGAGAGAAAAATTCTCTTTGAGTAGATAGTTGGATTTTGATACACGTTATTTAAGCTAAATTTTTTGATTTCTCTCAAATTTGGTGTAAAATCTAATTAGCACCGAATATACTAATAGGAGGTCTGTTCGTATTTTCTAATATAGGTTAATACGTGAATTGCAAAACGAAGAGATCTAACAATAAGATTATCTAAATTTCACTGAGAAATCGCAAGTTGTTTCTAAGGTAAGAAAGAAAAGATTATTTTAAACTATTTACATCCACCCAGGGGGCATCTTGTAATTGGGGATGAGATGCTTCCGGTATGGTGGTTGGATCTCGCCAATCCGGTGGGTACACTAATAAGTGGGTATTAGACTTCTCCCATCGATGACGGGACGTACTTCCTTCGGGGAGGGTTGTACCTTGGCCGGTGATGGCCGCTAATTGCTGTTACGGTGGTCCGGTCATTTAGTTTCTATGGTTAATCCTTGTGCCTTCGTGGTGGGTCGGACAGTCTATCTATGACTTGACTTATTTACATACATTCTACACACTCTGCAAGTTCTGTTAATAAGCTCAACTGTTTCTAAATAATCTCTATTTTAACCATTTAACTCATGGACTAATATTTTCATTAGTCCATGAGTAAAATAGTTAAAATGGAGATTATTTTAGAAACTGTTGAGCAGTCTTATTAAATAACTGCTTTCAAAAGGTTTTTGTCTTCTGAAATTCGGTGAGACGCCCTATTTCAATTTTTTTTATTCAACTAATGAGATTTTCAGAATCAAATAGTCTAGCCATAACGAAATCTTGAAGAAGTCTAACAAAAATAATTATTTTAAAATTAATTATTAATAAACTCGGAAGGAATAACAAAAACAAAAATTTTGGTGATCTTTTAGATTTTTGATTTAGCAACAGAAAATTATTTCATTCAAAAGCAGCCAATTGATACTTCTCAAAATCCTAATTAAATTTAAAAATCAATTAAGATTATCTTAAGAAGTGAAAGGAAGTGAAATGACAAATTAAATTGAGTTAACACTGTGTAAATATTAGAAGTCTCGTGCATTAATATTTTTTTAAGACTGTCATCATATAAATTTATCCCATTAAAAAGCCTTTCAAATCAGATCTAAGAATTGGTTTTAAAGCCTTTTTACAGAGTACTGAAACATATTTGCTTAAACTTTTTATGATTTTATCAAATAAAATTAATTCAATATACTAAAAGTGATTTTGCTTAAACTATTTTGATATTATGTAAATCTGGAAATAAATTACTTAGCAATTTCATTCATATATGGCGATTTTGAATTGCATTTAAAAGGTTTATGCATTTTCGAATATCTCAGAGTATTCATAAATTCACCGGATAAAGAGTTGATAAAAAAAATTTGATCCAACCAGAAAAAAATAGCCTTTTTGAAATTTATTCCCTAATTTTACTTCTTTTTTTAAATAAAACTTTTCATTACTTGAAATAGGTTTAACACATTTCTAAGAGGATATGATTAGTTGCAAAGATAAATTGCTTTTTTATTAGGAGATATAAATATCGTTATGAACAAAACTTTATTTCCATTTTTTCCGTAATAAACAAAGAATTATTTTGAACTGACGTTTTCATTGATATTAGTTATTTCGATTCATTTTCGAAACTTTTCTAGATCAATTCTTTTTATTCCCTCATATATATATGCTTTTATTTCGAGTTTTAAAATAAATGTTTGCAATTTTATGAAATAAAGTTTTATTTCTTAGCAACGATTGTAAATAATCATTTTTAAGAATACAACTGATGATGAATTTAATTGGTAACATCATTGGAAGATCATTAATTAATCAGTTACGAATCACGTGACTGATAAAAATAATTAATTTTCTCATTAATTAATCAATTTCAGTTGTTTTAAGAATACGTTTGGGGAAGAATTAATTGCTAGAAGTAATTACTCGAGCAATTGAATTTAATTGTGTGACGTGAGTGATTAAACCAAAGCAGTTAAAATAACATTAGTACTTAACAGCAAAGATAGAAACTGTTTAAAATTGTATTTTCAAATAAAAATATTTGTAGAAAACAAAACATGCAAAGTCATTTAAAAATAAATACCTCAAAAGTTTTCAAATCCGTACACTCTTTTGTAAAAAATATTCGAAGAAATGGAAATGATACAAACATTATTTAACATTTCTTCGAAAATAAATATCATTAGAATGGGTAAAAATCTATTTTTCCGTAAAAATAACTTTTTAGGAAATCAAATGATGTAGATCTTTAAAAGTATTTTGAAGTATTCTGAGGAACGATGGAACGATAATCTTAAAGATAGGATCAAATTATTTTAATATTTAAATAATAATTTCAGACAAGTAGCTTGTTTTTAATGTTCCTCAATTTTAAAATGAAATTTAGCACATGAATTTTTTAACTTAAAGTTGAAAATTAGGCATTTTTAAGGTATTATTTTTACATTTGAGAAACTACAAATGCAAAGTTATATGAAAACAATACTTTCGATTATCATTTGAATAACAACATTCAGCGAATTATCGTATATATTCTTAAATCATTAATAAATTCCTAAGTAATAAATATTCAAATAGTGTAAATAGTAAAAAAATTACTCTGTACTTGTTATTTCCCTGAAAAGCATTTAAAAAAAATTTGAACTAGATATATATATATAGGGAGAATGTGAACTAATAGTAGGAATTGAAAAATATCTTGTAAAACGCATATATCTTTGATCTTTCCAAATTTGTCGCATAACAATTAACCGATTAGAAAAAAAAATTGACTTGGAAAAGAACATCAACACGATAGCGTAGATTATTTTGACATTGTAATTAAAATTATCTGAAGATAATTAGTTCTATTTATGCGTTTTTAAAGTAAGAATGTTGGAAAGGAAACGAATTAGTATTTTACATATTTTTATTTTTAGAAATTCGCTAAAGATACCTTTTTGTATTATATCAAATACTCTGGATAATTTTGTAATCGACATTTCTTCCATTTCATGTGCTATTTACTGGAAAGGAATTCTTTATTCGTCACCAGGTGGTGCAGTAACCAATATTACTATGCATCAAATGGACACTTCACTGTATATGGACACCAACTTCATGTCAATAGCTATAGATATTCACAAATTAATTTGTGTAAGAAGAATTTCAATGGGTATTCTGTACTCGATACTTATGTATTAGACCGTCTTCGTCAATGGTCGCCAACGGTTTAGTAACTCATTGGCGACGGATTACACTATCGCCGGATTGCCATAATTGGCGGTTTAGCAACTTATTGGCGATGACTTCATATTTGGCGATAAAGTTGGGCGATATAATACGTAAGTACCCTTTACTCAATAATATTAATATGATTAGTGCAATATTCTTTCTTATTTCCAGAAAGTCAAAAATATTTATCTCTTTTTACAATTACGATAACACACAGCGGAATAATAACATCCACTTTTTTTTATTCGGTTGCCACGCATTTATAAATAACACAGTGAATGATATTAACAGTAATGGTTCTCCCCTCGACTTTCTTGTATACTTAAAAAAGCTATGTCCTTCTTTAATATACTCACTTTACATTTCTCCGCTTCCCTTGAGCTTACAGTGGGAATGTGTAGGGAGGGAGATAGCAAACACTCGAATGTCAGAGGAGTCCGCAAGTCATCTTTATCAGTTTGTATGAACGCATTATGGACTATTTCTGTGATTTATTAAGGAAATATTTCTGTTCTACCTCCAGCAATTTGAGAGCTAAATGTGAAATCGTCCTGCGGTTATTTATCCCATGATTCACCAATCATTTAGTGAAATATACTGTTACAAAAATTATGCAAGATCACTTTCATCAACAAATGTTGATAAAAGCTCACAACGTCAGATAATAGGAAAACATTTATTTCGTAAAGGACAGAAAAACATACAGATCAAACGTACAGTCAATGAATAAATTTTAAAAAATGAATGAATATAATTTTAAAAAATGAATGAAATGAATGAATATATAAATTTAAAAAATGAAGTGTCTATAGGAGGGCCATTTCTATGATTAATATTACTTAACGGAGTGTGTGGCGACTGGCGCTCGTTAAATCTGTTCGTGGTCGCAAAGTTTTCCATGTCTGGAGTAATACCACTGAGGGTACTGGGTCAGAGGTGATCGTTCTCTGTTCCAGGTCAAAATTACGATCTGAGATGTATGAAGGAATTTGAATGAATGTAGTCCACCCACCTAAAAAGGGTTGTGACGTGTGTCGTACTCTAAGCTAGACTTGGCGCTAGATGGCGCTACTTGTAAAACAAAGAGACGCATTTCTTAGGCTTAAAATCTGCAGATCGTATCAGCGAAAGATTGTCCATTGCAAGTACCATTAGTCACAACACAACAACAACACTACTTAAAGAGAATGACAGGATGAATACAGGTCTTCTCATTTTTATAACCTTCCTGATAGATCATGGAAATTTCCAGAAGAATGTCCTGATCTTTGTTCCAATCACGATTGAACTCCAAAACTCTAACATTTTTTAAAAAGTGAAATTTTTTGTCAAAATTATCAAATTTTCAGATATTTGTCAAGTTTATCAAAAAAATTCTGATGCTATGGATCTGCGAAAAATTAAAAACTGATGTAATTCTTTTTTTTTCTTTTACAATTTCCACAATTTGCCAAGGAAACACTATTACAGATTCGTAACGATAATAAATTAATTTATAGGAAAGTGTTTCCTTGCCCCTAATATCAAATGTTTCAATTTAAATATTTAATAGCTTTTCAAGAAAAGGGTTTTCTTTTCTAAAAGAATCGATATTAAATGCAAGAACAATTCACCATAAAATGTGTCGATAACGCAATAAAAAAATTACAAATCAAATTCTTTGATATATTTTAAAACAGTACGAGAAAAAGATTCAGTTAAATAAACAAGCATCATTTTATTCCTCAGAAAACAAACAAAACGCGTCGTTCTTACACTCATAGTTTAGTATAACGATCTATGCATAGATGAAATCTGTTCCGAGAAAAGACCAGATTGGTTATTTGCTCCGAAAGTTTTCACCTCTAAAGGGTTTTGTCCGGAAACTGAAAAGGAAACTTCAGAAATGAATTCAAATGCAGGTAGAGGCTTTGATTTTATGGAATTGTAGTCGAAAGTTTCTTTGAAACAGATGTGCTTTAAGAGAGAGAAACTTGGAATTCTGTAGTGTGTGGTATTAAAGGAATAACGCTGTTTACGTCTGGAGATTAGAGAGTTGTACAAAAGATTTAGATATAATTGTGGAAAGTGTATTTTCATCGAATAGACAAAAAGCATGCATATGAAAACTCATGCTGTTTCTTTTAAGTTTATAACGTTTTATGTTATTTTATTTTTGCTGAGTAATTTGGAAATGTTATTT
>JAOUZG010004491.1:5701153-5717221 GCA_026289955.1 Argiope argentata | reverse complement strand
CGTTTTATGTTATTTTATTTTTGCTGAGTAATTTGGAAATGTTATTTGAGTGCAGAAGCCAATCGTTTAAGAGATTTATGAAAATTGAATGAACAGAAAATCAACTCTACATGCGATATTTCTTGTAGAATGGAGATTTCGGAATATTTTAATAATTTCTATGACATCAATAAAAAAACCTGCAAATTAGAATTCTTTTTCGGATTTAAGTTTATTACTTTAGTTGATATTAATTATTAATTGAAAAGTTTCTTTTTTGGTTTGAACCAGTTTCTAAAAGTCGCCCAAAATATATAATCTCACTATGACTTCAGCAAAAATATTAGATTAACGTCAAAGACTAATATTTCGTAGAAATATCATACGAGAAGCTCGCGACCTTTTCCCAATGTCCCCAAATTTATTCTAGGGAGTGGAGACAACAATATCATTCGAGTATATGCGAGAAAGTTTCTATTTTAGAAAAACTACCCCAGCAGGATATCATGTATTCACATCAACCATAATATGACGAAATGTATCCAACCACAAATGATTAGAATGTTATTAAAAGGAGACAGATTTGTTATGTAAACCAGTTCTTCATTTCCCTGTAATGAGCGGCCACTTTTCAACACAACAATCTTTATCAACCAGGAAGTATAAATTTCTTTTTCCTTTTATAATTATCACGGGCTCAAAGTGATTTTAATATCATTGAAGGACAGCCTCAAGTGTATTTGGGATTTCAGTTCAGATTTTGAAGAATGATATGCTCTCATGGATCCATTGTAATTAAAAAATGATTAAACTTTTTTGTTTAATTATATATAATATTATCTAAATTTCACTTAGAAATCGCGGATTGTTTTTAATCTAAGAAATAAAAATATTATTTTGAAAAATTTGCGACTTTCTGCAAATTCTATAGATCAACTTACATCATATTCCTTACCCCATTAGTAAAAGGCTTAAAACAGAGATTATTTTAGAAACTGTTACACATTTTTATTAAACAACTGTTGTTTTCAAAACGGCTTTATCTTCAGCTATTCGATGAGGTACCTTTATCAATTTTTTTTATTCAACAAATTCGATTTTCAGAAACGAAATGATGTAGGTAATAGTTTAGCCATAATCAAATTTTGAAGAAGACTAATAAAAATAATTATTTTAAAACAACTTATTATTATTAGAGTTAGAAGAAAAAGAAACCTTCCGGAATCCTTTTAGAATCATTATTTATCAAAAGAGAATTACTTCATTCAAATGCAGCCAATTGATGTTCTTCAAAATTCTAATTTAATTTAAAAATCCACTATGAATTTTGTAAAAGGTGAAAGGAAGTGAAATGGTAGTTAATTCGGTGCTAAAAATTAGAAGACCTTGTGCATTTATATTTATTTAAATTTATCGTCACATAAACTTACTCCATCACAAGACTGTGAAATCAATTTATAGAATTTTATGACTTTAAATAAAATTAATTCAGTATAATAAAGACGACATTAAGTTAACTGTTTTGTAATATTTAAATTCAAAAAAAATATTTGATAAATTTTATGCTCATATGCTCTTTTTAAATACATTTAAAGGTTTATATGTTTAGATTCTTTAGAGTATCAAAATTCAGATTACAGAAATACGTAAAAGGTAGAAAAAATAACTTTCCAGAATTTTTCATGAATTTGATTTTTTTAAATGAAATTGTTTATCATATAAAAGAAGTTCAACATATTTCAAAAACAATATGATTAGTTATTCAAGTAAATTATAACATTCATTTTTTGTTAGGTAATATAATTGTCGCAATTATTATCACTAAAAACTTATTGACTTTCTTTCTATATAAATAAATAATTGCTATATAAATAGATCGAATAAATTATTTTTTCGATCTGAAGTTTTCATTGACATAACTAAATTCCGTTTAGTTTTCAAAAACTACTTTTAGAAAATTCTTTTAAGTCTATGATAAATTTATACTTATATGTCGAATTTTAAAATAAGTATTTGCGTTTTTATGGAATTAAGTTTTAGTTTTCAGCAATGTTTGTAATGAATCCTTTTGAAGAATATAGCTGATAATTGATTTCATTGTTTTCATCAATAACTGATCTCAAACAATATAATTGATAAAAAGGATTAATTATCATTAATTAATTTTAGTTGCTTTAAAAAGATACGATTGTGAAAGAATTAATTTACTAGAAAAATTAAATTTTCGTTTAATTAAATTTAATCGTTGTCTTTATTGATTAAATCAGTTTAATTAAAATAACGCTAAGCCTTTATTTACTGAATTATGTGGCCATCAATTTTCCAATTTCATTTTTGCACCAGTAGTTAAGTTTCCTTGCAGAATAATCCCAGAGAACAGCAGAGAAAATTTTTAATTAATAGAAATGTCTTAATTTCATCAGCAATTAAATATTTTTCTTTCCTACTTGTAGCTCATATTAACTTCTTACTATTTGGGTTATATTCCTCACATTCTTTAGAATACCATCGACAAAGAAGTCATATTGCGAAGTCATAATCCAGGTTTAAATGGTACTTTCATGTACCGACAATAAATAAAGGGTTAATACTTAATCTCAAAGCTAGAAATCTTTTTTTAACCCTATATCTAATTTATAAAAATATTTGTAGAAACAATATAACCGAAATTTCAAGTCACTTAAAAATGAATATTACAAAAATATTTAAATTCGCACGTTTTTTATAACATTTTTTGAAAAAAATAAAATAATACATAGAATATTTAATAGTCCTATGAAAATAAATATCACAAGAATATTAAAGTCAATGAATTCTTAAATAAACTTTTTACGAAATTAACTGATGCAGAAAAAATTTAAAATTATTTTGAAAATATTCCTAATAAGAATGGATCGATGAAAGTACTCAAATGACTTAAAGATATGATCAAATTATTTTAATTGCTACACAAAATTTTCCAATTTCAGTAGCTTATTTTTAATATTCTAAAAATCTTCATCAATTCTATAAATTTTTAAATAAAAAATGGCATAAGATTATTTTTTACATACTGGAAAAGAAAATGAAAAAATTAGAAATTAGTGCATTAATTTTTTCATATGTGAAATTACAAAATAGTTGAATATTAATTACAGTAATAAAGTAATAGTAAAATAACATTATTGGATTATTATTTTAATATTGGCTTTTGCTGAATTATAGAAATTATCTATGTCATTAATAAATGGCTAAATAATGAATAAACAACACTATAATTGTTAAAAAAGTAAGCATTGTTTAATTTCCTAAAAAGTATTTTAAAAACATGCTAACAAAAAGATTCAAGTGATATTTTTTTTTCTCGAAGAATTTTAAATATCGTCTGCATTTTTTTAAAAAAAATATTTTTATAGAAAATGTACGGATTTAAACATTGTTGTGATTATTTAATAATATTAAAATACTAAAAATATTTAAGAGAATGGGTAAAATAAGAAATTTTATTTCTCAGCTTTTTTAAAACGTCTATTCATTTTCATATAAAAATATATGCATATAATACTAAAAATTTTTTTAAAAATTAAAAGAATAACTTATTTTTTCCCGTTTTTTTTAAATAGTACATTCACTTTCATATATGAAATAGATAAATTACTGTAAGCATAAAAAATGACTTTTAGAATGTGGATAATTTTTTTAATTATTTTTTCTCGGAATAATGTGATAACATTCATTGAATTATGTCTATATATCTGTTAATGTGTATTTGAATATAAAATTAATAAGAGAAAATAATATAAATGAGATATTTGAAATGTGACCGTTAGTATATTCTAGAATTGGAGTACCGCATCAAAATTTGGTTTAAATTTGGGAAATGAAACAGGATACTTTTCATTATTATAAATAAACAATATATTTGATGAAATTACACCCAAATCGGCGAATATTGCTCAACTGCATTTTAAATCGGATTGATTGACCTTGTGTCTGTTGAGAAAGACAATGATTTGTTATCCGTATTATTTGATCAAGCAATCAAATAATTATATTCAATATTTTCATTAGGCTGACCACATGCTTTTCAATAACATAAATAAAATTATTTGGAATGACATTTTTATATAAGGAAAAATCTATTTCCCTCTATAATGTATTTAGTATACTCTAAACTGCATTTTTTGGACAGATACTGGAAATATGTTGGGAGGGAGACAACGAACTATCGAATGTCATAGAAGGTAGAAAGCCTTTCTCCTATTTCGGTATTGCAAAGATCCGTTCCCTCTCTAAGAAACACCTGTTTGATTGCAATGACATCTGGTCAACTATGGTATGGCTCTCTTTCTTTGTATTTGCTCATGAGTGGGTATTTCTCCCCATTAATGGGATCATTTGGACTTAGAGTGGAGTCCAGATAATGAACCACACGTGCGTTTTTCGTCATTCCAAAGAAAGGAATCGTATCTTAAAAGAGGAATAGTGTTAAAAAGTTAAAATGCAAAATTTTCTTTAGTATGGAGAGTCAGCTACGGGGGTGGATCATTAACGAACATTCCCACGGTCAACTGCAGACCACTGGAGGTATTTCGAAATAATTATTGGGTGACCAACATCTCAAGTGCACCAATGCGAAAATAAGAGGCGGAGTTTCGACAGAAGATAAAATGCAAGATTTCAGGAGGAGAAAGATCGGCTGGAGAGCTCATGAGTTACCTCGGAATTACGAGGTCTTCGGATGTTTTTAAAAGAAGTGAGAGAAGCTTCGTGTGAATAGAGCTTCTGATTTAAAATACACTCGATGATTATCGGTGGAGCCTTTGAGATACCCCTACATTAGCAGGATGAACTAACAGCCTGTTAGCCTTTCTTGTGGGGTTGTTTCTCCGAAATTAATAGAGAAACCTTTCATGTATGATTGTTAACAGAGATATAAATATTATCAATCGTATTTACCTAGATGAGAAGGAGTTTTCTTTAATATTGTTACGTTTTTAGAGTAGCGGGTTCGGATTGAATGAAATTTACTTGAGAACAGCACAAATTTATTTACAGTTATTTACAAGATGACTTGATAAAGGAAAAACTTCAGATAAAAGCAATCCAACAGTCGACAGTCACTTACAGCGTAAATGCAAGCCTTACGCACAATAAAAACAGACTGAAAAACATATATCGTATAACACAGTAAACAGTAAATCACAGCAAGCTCAATAACACAACGTTAACAGCAAACGTAAACACGGCTGACTAATAACAGGCGTGAAAAGTAACCCACTAGTCCAGCGATACGCTTCTCTTCCGAGAGGAAACTCTAACTTATTGCCGGAATTACGGCTAACCATCCCTTATATAGTCGAACGAACGCACGCCTAAAAGCACGTGAAATTTCAGAAAACATCGCGAGCGATCCAGCGGCTACCAGACTATTCCTTTCGCCAAACCAACCCGGCTGGTGCGAAGCTCCTCATCAAACGTCACCAAACTCGGTGAACTTCCGAGGAGCTCGCCCGCTTGTAACAGTATATAAGGCTGTAAATAAATAATTTGCCTTTAAACGCTACCCTCTTATTGATAGGACAGGATCAAGTCATTACAGTATGGAGGGGTGCATTATGAACGATCTCTTTCAACAATTTGTGCTCCAAGTTTGAAGTCGCAATGCGAATATTTTACCCAGAATTTAATATCCGTTTAGTGAAATATACTATTACGGAATCGTCGTAAGAGGATTATTACGAGAAAAAGTTCATAACGTCAGGTAATAAAATCCTGTTTTATTTCAGGAGTAGATATAAAATCCAGATACCAAAGTGACAGTCAATGACTATATAAATAAATGTGCAAATATATAAAGTCTAAACAAGAGGACAGTTTCAATGATTAACTCTTCAAGGAGAGAACGATTGAATAGGTTCAGTTTTTCTCGCTTTTATAAGATCTGTAATAGAAAATGGAAATTTCTAGAAGAATGCCATGATCTCGGTTCCTAATTGAAATAATGTAAAAGTTCTAAGAGTTCCTAGAATTCGTATGTTTTTAGTCAAGGACATCAAATCCTTAAATGATTGTCAAGTTTGTCATCAAGATCGAATGCAGTTGAACTGGCATCCATAAAAAAGCTTTTAAATATTTCTTTCTAGCCGTTACACTAATTTAAGAAAACGTAATTACAGAATTATAATAATAATAATAAACATATCTATAGGATAATATTTCCTTTTTTCAAATACTTTCAACTCTTTTTCGTAAATTTTAAAATAACTCTTCAATGATTGACTAAATCTTTTCTAAAACAACGTGCGATTAAATGCGCCAATACGTCCCAGATAATGTGTTGACATCTCAGTGAAAATAAATCCATCGAATTTTCCAATATATTTCAAAACTTCTGGGGAAAAAGATTCCATTAAACAAACAAGCATCATTTTCTTTCGCAGAAAACAAAGGAAACTAGTCATTCTTACTCTTATATTTAATATAACTCTCTATGAATAGACGAAATCTGCCTCGAAAAAAGACCAGAGTGGTTTATTTGCTCTGAAAGTTTTCGACTTGGAAGAGTTTTTTCCGGAAACTTCAGAAATGAATTCAAATGCCGGGAGAGGCTTTGATTTTATGGAATTGCTGTCCAAAGTTTCTTTGAAACAGATGTGTTTTAAAGGGAGGGAATCCCAGAATTCCGGAGCATGAGGCATTAGAAGAATAAACTTGTTTACGTCTGGAGACTGGAGAGGTGTACTCAAGATTTGGATGTAATTGTTGAAAGTTTATTTTTATCGAAAAGACAAACAGCATGCATATGAAAACTCAAAATGTTTTTCAAGTTTATTCCATTTTATATTATTTCATTTTTGCTGAACTATTTGGTAATGTTCTTCGAGTGT
Source organism: Argiope argentata (assembly GCA_026289955.1). Classification (NCBI taxonomy): domain Eukaryota; kingdom Metazoa; phylum Arthropoda; class Arachnida; order Araneae; family Araneidae; genus Argiope; species Argiope argentata. Next base: position 5,710,373 of record JAOUZG010004491.1, on the reverse strand, counting down.
AGAATTTGATCGTTTAAGGAAGAGTTTTAAAGGCAGTCTATGATTAAGCGAGTAATCTATGAATGAGTGAGTAATCTATGACAGGAAAAATGTTTTGCTAACGAATAATTTAAAAACAAATACAAGAATAATAGTCAGCTAAATGGTAGAGAAAAAACTCGGAAAATCGACGCTGACTAAGATTTATGTACGATGAAGATTTCGGTACGTTTGCAAATTTTTTTAATCAAATAAATAAAGATCATGAAATTTAAAATTCCTTTTCCATAGCATATTTATTACTTTAGTCAATGAAATTCAATAGTTGAAGGAGAATATAGAAATCTATGGGTAGTAATAAATCTTTGACGATCATTTTCAGTCTATGAATAAGCGAGAAATCTATGAATGAATGAGTAATTTATGACGAGAAAAAGGTTTTGATAGCGAATAAATCAAAAATAAATACAAGAATAATATATGCCCAATAGTAAAAAAGTTATAACCAAACACATGAGATTTATCAAATAAAGAGGAAATGCCAGTGATAATTCCTTTGTTGATAGAGCTTTGGACTGGTATTACTTGGGTTACGGGTTCGAAGCTCACCGGCTAAGCGATTTCCCGAGTGTGTGGCGATTGCTGCTCGTTAAATCTGTTCGTGGTCGCAAAGTCCTCCATATCAAGAGCAATATCCCTGGGGGTACTGGGTCAGAGGTGATAGCTCTCTGTTCCAGGTCTAAATTACGATCTGAGATGTATGAATGAATTTGCATGAATGTAGTCCGCCCCCCCCCCCAAAAAAATGGCTGTGATGTGTGTGTAGCTAAGTCGTACTCTTGACTCTAGATGGCGCTACTTGTAAAACAAAGAGACGCATTTCTTAGGCTTAAAATCTGTTGATCGTATCAGTGGATGCTTGTCCACGGCAAGTGCCATTAGTCACAACACAACACATTGTGTTTTAATTTCATTATTTTTTTAAATACTATTCAACAATTTCAGGGCAGTTCAGAATTGAATGAATATTAATAGATTCGATAGAATTTTGATTTATATCATTGAATATAAATTAATCAACGAAATATAGTTAAACTGAGAATAATAGACATTGAACATATGTTTGGATAGCGAATAATTAACAAAAAAATTATGCCGAGTATATATATTATGTATCAAGAGGATTTAATTGTATTTTCATTGTTTATTAATCAAACAAGAAAATTGGAATCCAAATTTCATTGTGGTCAAATAATTTAGAATGAGGGTTGGGAATTTTGTTTTCCCATGTATAATTGCAGATATATTTATAAATTGGATAACGAATAAGTTTTTATATAATAGATATATCACAATAAAAAATCTGTGCTGTTTATAAATTTTCTAGAAACCATACAGACTCAGAAATTATATTAAATAGGTTAGGAAAACGAGAGAAACAATTTCATTTTTGTATTTCACGTTTATTCGTTTGATTGATATAATTTCTTATTTGTAAGATTATTTGAAATTCTCCCATGATGTGCAAAGACTGTTAAAATATGAAAGATTTGATTCGTAATTAAATAAAAAAAACTAATCTATGTTCGTATAACAATATTAGAAACATCAATATAGAGTAAGAAATTTCTTGATCAGTGAAATATTAGTATTTTTTGAAGAATAATTTCTATCAAATTCGAAAAGGAAATGAGAGTGGAAGATTTTGTTTCGTCTCAAATATTTCCCTTTATATAGCATAATGTCATGCTTAAAAGAAGATTTATAATAATATCAAAAATCTATAGTTTGTAATAAATATGTGTAATGTTATATTTGTAACTAGCCGCCTTTGGCGACCAGTCGGTTCACCAGTATTAATGCTCGCTAAAATTTTCATATAATATTTTATGTAGCTGTGTCTCATAACAGGTTTTTCACTAAAATATTTTTAAACCAAATAAATTTTGATAGTCATATAATTCATTTATAGTATTACTTTCTTCAGATGTTCTGTTCATTGTACTACTCATCTTTCTGTTTCTATCCGAGCAATGATTGTCCCGGAATTGATATTTTACTTAAATGGTGGAGGGAAAGGTCTAAAATTCTACGTTTTTATATAATAATGAGTTTCAAATTTTCATAAATGTTAACACACTAAACAAATAAAGATACAATTGGTTTTCAAGAAATGCGAAAGTTTAAAAACAGCTTGGAAGATGCCGCACACAGAGGAAATATTGGTGACACACGCACACCCTTCTTTCTTTTCTTCCCTGTCCAGACTTTATTTTGAGCAGGCATAGATTAAATATTCATACCGACTAATAATAAAAGCAACAATTTTCTTTCTTTTTTAAACATCCCGTTATCTACGAATGAAAACCAACTGACTTCGCGCATTTCTTTCTAAACAAATCATAACTTATTACTTCCTGCTATCTAACTCAGTTGGTGTGGGGGAAGGAAATGAAGATTTTTGGCGGGAAAGTAAGAAAAGTGTCTTTTTAACAATTTTCCACGAAGTTTTTTAATTTTTTCTGTCAATAAGAACCATCCCCGTGTCTTAACGAAAATATTTTTAAAAAATTAGCCGAATCGGTCAAGCCGTTCTTCAGTTTTGCGCTTAGCAACGCATTTCGAGTTGCATTTTTATTAACATAGATAAGATTTTTTCAAAATACATATTTTTGAAACAATTCACAAGCAATTTGTCAAACATTTTTTTAAAAAATGATTCCAGTAAAACGACTTTATTACTATTATTGACCTACTTTTTTTTAGTGAATTATAACATTTTTTAAAATTTTCATACCGAAATTCACTATTTCTTTTAAATGCAATTTGATATAGAAAGATTGTGAAAGATCAAAAATTAAATGCTTTTGATAAAATATAAGTTCCGTTAAACAAAGACATGTGCCTTAATTCTAAATAAGGAATTGTTTTTTCAACATAAGAACTTTAGTTTACAATAGAGATGAGCTGTTTAAAATAAATGTAAGTGAAAATAATTTTGAAGAAGCGCTAAAATATGAACATTTATTCTAATTTTTTGCTTATTATATTTTAAAATTAAACAAAAAATTTAAATCTGCTATCTCGAAATTCGTATTATCATGTGAGAACATTATTATTTTTAAGGCATTGTTTGCTTTAATTTAAGTCTTTAACGAATTTAACTCATTGGCGATGACTTCAAATTTGGCGATAAAGTTGAACGGTATAATACGTAAGTACCGAAACCTTGACAGTTATTTTTGTGTGTGCTCGTTTTTTTTAAATCATTAAGCTGGGCTTTTTCTTTTCTGACAATATTGCTTAGTCTTATAAGCTGCTTCAGTTTTAAAAGTTCTTATAATGAAATTTATTCAACGTATCACTTATGAATTGCAAAGTATTTGACAATGAATATTTAATCAAACAGCTTATAAAATTCACATAAGCTCATTGAATTCCTACAGCATAAGAATTCTGTTTACTATTAAGAGCAATGAGTAAAGAATACGAAGAATGGCATGATACTTAAATTAACGAAGAGATACTGACGAGCATCGAGTCTTTATATGCTTCCAAATCAACTTCACATCTTGCCGAAGACGATATACGAATCCTTGAAAATTGAGAGCAGCAATTTATATACTCGTAACGAACAGTAGTTAAACAAACCTAACATCTATTGAGATGTTTCAATTTATCTGCTATCGTCTCCCGTCTCCAATCTAATTTTGAAGAGTCACAAATAGGTAAAGAAAAAAAAAAGAGGTTAACGTAAGTTCGTTCATTTTACTTATTTTTTTATTTTAACTTTTTTTTTCACTTCTCCCATTGAAAAGGTTTGCTTTTATTTATCTTGTGAGCTGACCTCAATCAATGGTCAGCGTTTCTTTGAGTTTTCTCCCCTTCTCTGCGATAGAAACTTTTCATTCAAAGCGTATTCTGACCGGTTTTTGTAGAAAACGAAACTTAGGAGATATGTATTGATTTACAGATAACTTTTCTGCATTAAATGGTATAATTTATTTTAGATAAGTAGAATTTGAATTGGATCATCGATTCAGAAACGAATAGTGATGCAAATTGCATTCGAAATTATTATAAGTGGTTAATCCTAGGAACTTTCTACCAAACTCTCTAAAAGTCTGTATTATCAACCATGTTTCATGCGAATAATCTCCCTCTCTCTTTATATACATGTAAGAGTATTGTACTTAATTTATATATTTTATATTAAATTTTTTAAAATATTTTTATAGTTTGCCGCTACTGATGACTATTAAATTCACTTGGAATATGGATTGTATTTTGTTCCAATAAAATTCCTTTTACACCAACCTGCACATTCGTGATTTATAAATTTTTGCCAAATTTGAAATAACTAGCTCAAACAGTACAACTGGTTAAATGCCATAAGTTGCACAAGAACGTATTTTCTTTAGTAAAAAAGATTCGCCATTATATATATTATGGAATATTATAATAGATTTTTTCTGACATTTGTCATAAGATGGTGCCATTAATAGGGAATCAAATTTTAATTCAAATTATTTGATTAATTGAAAATTACTTCTAAATATATAAAAATAGTAAATTGTGTATGATATCCTTAAGTAGAGAAAAATTGCAGATTTTTAGACCACCAGGAAAGGAGTGAAAATTACAAAATATCATTTTTATAAAAATGGAACGAGCAACAATAAAACAAGAGCATGTATATTTTTTCTCGTTTTATAAAATCAAAATTCTTAAATTATTTATGAGAAACTAAGCATTCTTCATTTTAGCAATATTAAACGAAGTACTTTTATTTTATGTTTCTTAAATAAGCTGAGTTCCACGTGACACTGGAAATTTGCTCGTAAAAATATAACTGATTTAAAATACGCTTATTTTTTCTGTATGAAAAACAATCATCTCCACCTGAGTAACAAGAGACGACAAGAGAAACAAGAGAAAAAAACTTGGACAAAGCGCTAAAAGCAAGAAGTGTTTTCACCGTTTCTAATATTAAAGGGAATTAAGTAAAATGGGAAGAAAAAAAACGTTAAAAGGAAAGAGAAAATAGAGAAACGGAAAGAAATTCAGACTTGTTGACGAAAACATCACAAAAAGGAATATTTTATACTTTGTACTTTTTTTTTTGTGTGTCGCTATATTAAAGTTAAAAATTATTTTTAAGAATAACAATGATTGTGCTACCAACAAAAAATGAATTGTTACGTTTTTAGCGTAGCGGGTTCGGATTGAATGGACTTTACTTGAGGACAGCTCTCACAAATTTATGTACAGTTATTTACAGGATGACGATAAAGGATAACTTCAGATAAAAGCAATCCAGAAATAATCAGTCACTTACAGCGTAAATACAAGTCTTACGCACAATGAACACAGACAGCAAAACAGATGTCTATAGCACAGTAAACAGTAAATCACAGCGAACTCAATAACATATCGCTAACAGCAAACGTAAACACCGCTCACTAATAACAAACGATAAAAGTAATCAGCTCTCTCAACGAGTCGCTAATCTTCCGAGAGGAACTGCCAGATTGCGGCAACCCGTCCCTTATATAGCCGAGCGAGCGAGTGTCCAAAAGTACGCGAATCTTTATGAACGATCCAGCGGCTACCAGACTATTACTTTCGCCAAACCAACCCGGCTGTTGCCAAGCTCTTCGTCAAACGTCGCCAATTGCTTTCTCCTTTAGAGACTTTCCGCTGCGTTTGCCCACTTGAAACAGTATTACATACCGATACAACGCAGTATGATTGTAAATCTAAGTAAAATCATGTATTGTAAAACATCAAAAATCATTTTTTTACATTATTAGAATGAAAGAAAGCACGATGGAAAGATAAAAAAAAAAACCCTTTATTTCTAATGAAAGTGATGTTATCGATAAGCAAATATTTTGATTTTTTTTAAGTGGAGTGAAAACGAGTTATGAAAAATGTGTTCCAAAATTAAATGACGGAAAATATGAATATTTCTATCCTTTTTTTTTTCTAGTATGCATAGTATAAAAAAAGAATGTTAATCGTCAATAAATTTGAACTCGAGATATAGATGAATCTCTATGGTTTAGACATCCCTAAATTCGATAAACATATTTTTGGAAAATGTCTGTCTTATTGGGATAAATATTGTTACAAGTGGGCGGATACCGAAGGAGAAGGCGTTGGCGACGGCGTACGAACTTCGTGCCAGCCGAGTTGATTTGGCGAAAAGAATAGTCCGATAGCCACTGGATCGTTCATGAAGTTCGCGTGCTTTTGGGCGCTCGCTCGGCTATATAAGGGACGGGTTGCCGTCATTTCGGCAGAGAAGTGTCCTTGGAAGAGAAGTGTCTCTTTGTAGCGAGCTGATTACTTTTCTTGCTTGTTATTAGTGCGCTGTGTTTACATCTGCCGTTAACGTTGTATTATTGAGCTCGCTGTGATTTACTGTTTGCTGTGCTATACGATAGCTGTTTTGAAAACTGTGTTTGTCGTGCGTAAGGCTTGAATTTACGCTGTAAGTGACTGTTGACTGCTGGAGTGTTTTTTTCTGAAGTTTTCCTTTCACAAGTCATCCTGTAAATAGCTGTAAATAAATTTGTTTGTGCTGTGCTAAAGTAAAGTCCATTCAATCCGGACCCGCTACGCTAAAAGCGTAACAATATAATTAAAAATGCTTCGATTTAGAAGTTTGGAATCGATACATGTTCTCTAAGCTGAATATCTACATCATCATGTATTCATATCACCCATGTTGTTGCGGAATATATCCAGTTGAAAATCTTTAAATTGTTATAGTTATGAAGATGGATTTAGGATGTAAGCCAATTCTTCATTTTCCCTCAGTTATTAACTACACAATTATTTTCAATTAGAAAATGCAAATTTCTTTTTCTTTTCATACTTATTACGTGCACAAAGTGATTTTAACCCTTCGCACTCCGACAAATAATTAGATGCAAAATTATTCACCTAATACAAAGATTTGTTTATTGTTATGAAAAATAAATATACATAATTCTTTTAAGTCGAATTTCTTTGAAAAATTAATCTACATCTCTTAACCATTATATAGGCATTTTTAACAACTAAATTTGAAAAATAAATAAATAAAACTTCAAAATGATGCACAATCTTGAATGGTGAGTCAGAGGCACCATTGGAGTGCAAAGGGTTAATATCAATGCAAAAGAGGGTGAAGTGCACTTACGATTTTAGTTCAGATTTCGAAGAAGATAACAGGCTTTCGTAGATCAAACGCAGTTAAATTATGAGATTAAAAATAATTTCTTTAATTGTATACATGATTATCAAAATCTCATTACGAAATCGCAAGTTGCTACTAAAATAGGAAATATGACATTCAATATCATATAAATATGGCATTAATGTCATAGCAAATATATGACATTCTACAACGTCAGCTTCTGTGAGTCAACTTTTATTAGTATATATCACTCCATCAATAAAAATATTAAGTTAGAGATTATTTTAGAAACTTTTACCCATTTTTACTTAATAACTGCTTTTATAAAGGTTTTATCTTCGTCTATTCTGTGTAATGTCCCTTTTCAACATTTTTTAATTCAACAAGCTTACTTTTCAGTAATTAAATGATATATCAAATCGCTTAACCATAATTATATCATGATGAAGTCAAACAAAAATAAATATTTAAAAATGACTTACTATTAAACTCAGAAGGCAGAAAAAAGAAATATATCTGTAATCTTTTAGATACCTGATTTAGCAAAAGAAAATTATTTTATTCAAATGCAGCCCAAATTTTATTCAATTGCAGCCTTTTTAAAACTCTAATTTTAGAATCCACTATGAATGCTGAAAAGAAATGATGTGTTAGCTCAACTAAAGGCAACAAGCTATTAAATATTAGAAGACTTGTGAATTTATATTTATTTAAAACTGCCATCATAAAAATTTATTCCATTGGGAAGCCTTTCAAATAAATTCTAAAAATTGATTCGGAAGTCTTTTTCACTGTTTATTCAAGCGCATTTGCTTAAATTTTTTTATGATTTCATTTAATAAATTAATTCAATATACTAAAAGCGATATTCACTTAACTTTTTCGATGCTATTTAAATCTGGAAATAAATTATTTAGAAATTTTATTCATATATGGAAATGTGAATTGCATTTAAAAGGCTATGTATTTTAAAATATTTCAGAGTATTCATAAATACAAATAAAAAGTCGTTGTAATAAATTTAAAAAATAACGGAAGAAAGATAATATTTGTGAAATTTATTCGTTAATTTCATGCTTTTTATAAAATTGTTCTTCACAAAAAAGATTCTTAACATATTTCAAAAAGAAGATAATTAGTTGCTCAAGTAAATAATTTTTTTTTGTTAGATGATACAATTATCGTTCCAACAAAGAGAAAAACTTATTTCCTTTATTGACATGATCAACAATAAAAGGCTTCATTTTAAAGTTTTCATTGATATAAGTATTTGTAGTTTACTTTCAGAAATTTTTCTTGATGGATTTCTTTTCATTCAAGTATAAATTTATGCTTATATTTCGAGTTTTAAAATAAGGATTTGTGCTTTCATGAAATTAAATTTTATTTTTTTGTAATGATGGCAAAGAATCATTTTGAAAAATACAGTTGATAATAGATTTAATTGGTGTCCTCAATGGTTGATCCTTAATTGTGCCATTTACGAGATGGGAATTAATTTTATTCGAAACTAGATGGCGCTGTAAGAAATGTCAATATGAAGGGTTTGGGTCACTTAACTTTACCTAGACACCAAGTCTTTGTGAATAATTGTCGCCGTATTCAAATTAGTTTCAGCTAGTCATTGTAACTATTGCTTAAACTTTGTATGTAGAATTTGGGTAAGCATTTACTACGCAAGGGAAGACAAATTTGAAAATTTTTGGATATAATTATTTATTTATTGTTGACTTTTTAAACTTAACTTTAGTAAAAATGTAGTTAATTCTTTTTATAAACGCTTTTATTTAATGTATCTAGATAACTATAGTTCTTTTTTTACTGTTTAATATTATTTTTTATTTTACTAAGTTAATGCATGCGTTATTTACTACTTTTGCGCAAATCATATTTTTCTTTCTTTTCGGGAGGAGGGGGGCAGATGGAAAAAACTGTTTCTTTTATAAATATAAAAAATATTTTTTTGGAAATTATATATATTTATAATATAAAGAAAATAATAAAAAAAGAAAAGAAATATTTTTATTTTTATAAAAAATTATAAATATAAAAACA
>JAOUZG010004491.1:5652340-5686153 GCA_026289955.1 Argiope argentata | reverse complement strand
ATTTGAGCAACAAAACCCTTAGTTTCTTTATCAATCCCTCTTCTTAAAACTAAGAGAATTAAATCGTTTGCAGGAGGAGTGAAGAACTAACCTATGCTTGAATGACAAGCAATTACTAAAAAATCTATGTCGAGCATCAGAGTTTTCTGTGAAGACTTAGAAGTATTCGTAGTGTTGCAATTCTTCACATATAAGTGAAATGGCAGTGGAATATTTTACTTTGAGTCTAATAAAATATTCCACTTAAATTTTTTTCCCTTTATATGATATTATGTTTAAAAGAAAAACTTACACTATTAAAAAGTTTGGTATTTCGTAACAAATAATAAATTATGACAAACAATGAGTAGTAAAAGTAATCTGCAAAATGTTTGTTAATTTTTATTAAGAATATTTGGTTGTATAATACATTAATAAACCTTTTTTTGCAATCTCTGTTAATAAGTTGAATATATGCACTTTTATATGCTTGACTATTTGCTCAAAGACATAAAATTATCACAAGTATATTTAGAGAGGTGAAATAGTTAAATTCAGAGGGGTGATTTGAAATTTTTATAGGAATCTTTATAGGAAAAAGCAAGCGAAAGTCGCTAGTCTCCTGTTTTTTGTTGTTGTTTATTTTAACAGGTCATAACATGATTTTATTTTGGGAATGAGCGTCAACAAAACTCCGCAGGCGAAAAATTTAAATTTTATTACCTGCATGAGCCTCTAAGAAAATCTGCTTTTAATACCGCGTTGCCATCACATTTACAAAAGCTCTAATTAAAAGAAATAAGTTAATGATTACAGCCAATAAAACCTAGAAGAATGCCATTTTGAGCACGAGATTATGTGAAATGAAAGGAATAGGAAAGGTGATTTTTTTTAAAATAATAAATGCGAGAAAAAAGTTTGTTTGGATCGTATGCAATACTAAAGTGACTCATTCAATGTAACATTTAAAATGAATAAAAAATACAATTTAACTCGCACGAGCACGTGGTGTTTGGCCGTTCAAGAAATTATGTTCTGACATGATACATTGAAATATGCAAAGCAGATTTCATTTTAATACTTTTATTATTCTTAAACATAACTTATACTCAACTAATGAATCATTAGGCGGAAAGCAATCGAAAGAGCACCGCATGCTGATGTTAAAACAAGTTCTCTCAGTGAATCATACTCGAAATGTATATCAGAATCACAATTGCAGTAAACTTAATTCTAAGCTATAAACAAACTATCCGCTATGCAAACACACTGACAACATTAAGGCATGTCAAAAACTTATAATTATTTAATGAATCATTAAGTTGGAAACATCTGAAAAACACTCGAATGGTTTATAACAAACCGACTCTTTTCCAGTACATCAAAAATATAAAAAAAGAAAAACATCATCCGTATCATATTCGACATGCTTAAAGCCCTTCAAGATACAGAATTTTGAAGATTTAGAAGGAAGGTGTTTCCTTATATGATGATATTGACTTGACAACAATCTTTGAGTATCAAATCTAAATGTCCAGTTAAATGTTTAGAAAAAAGCATTCACTTCAAAGCAATTAACTTAAAATCGTTAAAAAAAATCAATTTTTCTTCTACGGATTTTTGTTGACGCCAGAAAACCTCATTCCCAACACCTTATCATGATCTGACATGTTAAAAAAATGAGATCTGCTATGCATATTTCAATGTATCATGCCAGAACATTATTTCTTGAACGGCCAAGCAACAATTGCTCTTGCAATTTAAATTATATTTTTATTCATTTTAATGGTTTCATTGAATGAGTCACTTTAATATTGCAAGCGATCCGAAAAAATTTGTCGCGCATTTATTGTTTAAAATAAATATCACATTACCTATTTATTTCATTTCATATAATCACGAGTTCAAAATGACATTTTTCCAGGTTATATTTTGCTGCAGTCATTATCTTATTTTTTTTAATCAGAGCTTTTGTAAATGTGATGGCAACGCTTTATTAAAAGCTAGTTTTTTGAAATGCTCGTGCAGATGATAAAATTTTTATTTTACGCCTCCGGGTTTTTGTTGACGCCACAAAAACTAATTTTTAAAACAATATCATGTTCTGACATGATAAAAAAATAGCATTCACTTGGATCTTTAAGAGATAATTAAACAAACCAAATTATCAAAATAAATGCTAATCAAAATTTATTCAAAAATACTGAAAAAATGCTTTTCTACTGGGCATGAAAAACTCACTGCCTGAAAAAATTTATTCCCCGTTAAATACATCATTGTTTTTATGGATGTGGAACCTGGAAATTTTAATGAATCTATTATCACTACTTTTAATGAAAAAAAATCTCTGGGTATATTTTTATGAAGCTGTAAGAGCTTTACTTGGGTTTTCTAGGATCATTACTGGTCTTCTCACATTAATTAACTTGAAGTTAATTTTTGTGGCATACGGGGCGAATATTTTTTATGTTATTAAGAGAAGAAATTTTATTGAATCGGTCGAAATGCTGAACTCTATAATTTTATCGATAGGTATTTGTAAAAAAATATTTTAAATTTGGTTTGCAGGTAAAAACATTTAAAATTAATCAGAGTTTATAGTATGATTTTATTTTGCTGAAACAGAAAAATAATTAGTTCTAGTTGTACTCTAAATTTTGATTAATTAATAGATTACCAGTATTCTAATCATAACATTTAATATAAATTCAATGAAAATCCAAAAATTTTGTCTGAGTTTTTTATTTATAATATTCCCTAATTACCTTCTTTAACCTTAATAAATTCTTTTGCTTAGACTGATTTGCCATGAAGATTTAGTCTAATTACTTCGATTTATCTTCTAAAACATATCTATTTAAAAATAATTTATTTTTATTTGAAAATAATAATTTATCTAAAACATATCTACTTTTAATAATTTATTTAATAAATATTTTATATTAAAAATAATTTATTATTATAGAAAAATCAAAAGAATTTATACCTCAATCCCTGATTGTCTAGTATGCTTATTGAAAACAGAACCTTTGAAGTTCAGTGTAGTGACAAAGAAAATCGAGTGCTAATTTTGGGCAGTTTTCCAAATTATTTGTATCAAAAATTTAATTGGTATTTTTAATTTCAAAATCATATGCCACATTTCATTTATTTTAATTTTTGTGCATTTAAATTTTTGTTTTCACATGCACACGGACAAACAGATTGACGACAATCATCTGAAAGAAGGTTTAATTGAAACATTTATTTTAAAAGGAATCAACATATATCAAACCATTTTTAAAAACATATGTGAAATTTCATCAATCTAATTAGTTGCATTTTTTGTAGATGGCGCCACAGAAAGAGAGTGTGGATATAACTGCCCCCAAATCAAATGGTGTCTTAAAATGGGAATTGAGAGGAGAAGTTAAGCTACAATGGTTTGACAGGTGGTATATGTCCATAAAAGGAAGAATAAGTTATGATTTTATTCCTAATCCAGAAATAAAAATAAGAAGATACCATCCACTGGTAATCCAAATTATATCAGGACATGGGAGATTCCCTGCATATTCCCAAAGATTTAGGAGAATGCAGGAAAATAAATGCATTTGTGGAGGCATCGGTACTGTTCACCACTATTTGAAGGAACACACAGAAATCTTCGAACATAGAAAACACCAACAAGATGAAGATAATGACTCGAGTTCAGTACTGATGGTACCAGGTAATCTTGGGTCTCTGAAGGACATGATGTCTAAAATTGTCAGTTTTTTGCCAACTCTTTCAAAGTTTGTAGAGGAGGAAGTGGTCAGTATTTCACCACTTTGGGGCCAATTATCTCGAAGAGAATATCAGTTTGACAAATACGGTCAATGTAAGGATGGACATTGCTACAGTCCACAGTCGGCCACAGCAAATCCTGTCGATACTGCTACGTTCAGTGGTGGGGGGGTGGTCGGCTCTACACAAGAACAAGAAGTTGCATTTTTTGTGTCATAGTTTTCACATGTTGGTCAAAGGAGTGGGAGGACCTTCAAAAAATGTACGTGATAGTTCAACGTATGTGACGCACCATAAAGTATTTGAGATTCTATATGAGTTTTTCTAAAATTTAAAGAAAACAAGAACGATTTAAAAAGAAATTAAAATTATTTCTGAATTTAGTTTACAGATAAAAAGGGTGGGGTGTTCAAATGAAAAGGAACAAAATTACGATGTGGGTATAAATGAAGACTTTATTCAAAATAAACACCACAAGACTGAGTACAACGTCCCCGTTCACTAACGAGCCGAAGGATTCCTAATTCGCTTAATTCCCGTGGCCTTGAAGAGGCCCAAACCTTCACAGCGTCCTTGAATTCAGATTTCAAGATGCACTATTTATTAAATTTCTCGAAAAGAATTATTAACTGCGATGTGTGCTGTGAAACACTCCGGAGACTATGCAAGTCCATCGTGATCAAAAGACCGGGGCTGCTCAAGGAGGATGTAGTTCTGTTCCATGGTAAGGCGCGTCCATTTGTCTATAGGACCACACTGGCGGAACTGTTGCAGTTCAAGTGGGAGCAACACGGCTATCCGCTATCCCAGACATGTCACCCTGCAATTTTCATGTATCTGGTCCCCCCCCAACCCCTATCTAATAGTTAAATGCTTCAACTTGAACGACGGCGAATTCAAGGACATTAAAAACCCGGGCCTCATCACGAGCATAAGAATTCTGGGTACGAGGAATCCTTCGGCTCGTTAATCAATGGGATCGTAGTGCTTAGGTCTATGGTGTATACTTTGAATAGTCTTCATTTATACCTACGGAGTTATTCGTACCTTTTCATTTGAACATCCCTTGTAATTATAATTATGTTATTTAAGAAGTTTCTGTATCAAACAAAGTTAAATATAAATGCATTTCAGTTTTTACGTTTGGACATTACACTCATATTTGTTAAAATAATTCGATTAAAAAAGTTTTAAGAGATGGAAATATGAAACATGAGTCACTCTCATTAGTTATAAAGACAATTTTGATAGCGATTTTATTTAACAATTCATGATTTATGTAAGTTTTTCAGTAGAGAAGGATAACAAATAAAAAATATAATTACTGACAATAATCCCATTGATTTTGATTATCTTCCTATTGCACTGAATGCAATTATTTTCCGCTTTTTTAACAGATGCTTTCATTCATTTTTTTACTTTTCCTTCAAAACTTCCTTTAACTTTTAATGATGGGCAATATTTATACAACGAGAAATACTATCCGATAGTTGTTTGTTTAAATTTGTGGAAATATCATATGGTTAGAAATAAGTGTTTTAAGAAAGATGAAAGAGCATATTGGATGGAATTTTTGATAGCTGGAAATAAAAAAACCCTAAGGAATCACAGCAAAAAATACCCGATATGTACAGCCTTTTTTACAGCATGTAAATAATAAAAAAAGATGAAATAGAAGATCGCAAATTTCAAGTTATCATGTCAGAACCTGATAATTTTTAAGTCATTATTTGTCTTAGTTAATTTGTCATCAACCACTTATCACAAGACTGTTGTATATCTCTCTCTCTCATATATATATATATACAGCTTTCATTTTCAATTTTTGTTCCTCGACCAATTTTCAGATGAATTGACAACTGTGATGTCATAGTTTTTCGTCAGCCTTTTAAAAACGCATCTGCTGTCAAAGAAGCATACATAGTAATAATGCAATACTGGTAAAAGTAGATAAAATTATTTTTTTGCACGTAAATTTCGGAAACATCTAAACCTCCTAACTAAAACGAGTTCTTGCACTCTAAAAAATAAATTTAAAAAACAAACAAAAAACATTGATTTTTTAAGTGTTGATGCATGAGTAATCTGAGCGTAATCTGATAATCTCGTGATTATTTCAAACCGGTTTAAACTGGTTAAAGCCTTAAATTCAGACAATTTGTAAGAATACAGAGAATTAATAACTTGGAAATTAAGTTGTAACTTTACTTACATAAATCGCCAAATGTGACAACCTGCATTATTTTCTAATAATCCCAAAAGCGAAAAATTGATGCTTGAAAAGCGATAAATCACCAATTTATTGCTAACTAAAACAACATCATCTTCTCACTTGATAGTAGTTTTGAATGAAATACTAATCCCTTTTTACCTCCTCATGCTTTCAAAATAGTAATGCCTTTATCTGCATCCGTTCGAATAGTCATTGGAACGTCGGGTCCATTTCTCTTTGCAATCGATTGTCATTGCTGTCTTTAGCTATTTAACAGTCTTCAGGTGTATTATAAGTACAGACTTAAAATAAATTTCCTGTAGCATCTTAGGGGCTTCAGAGAACAGTTTTTTAATATGAAAAAACATAACTGCAATGTTTTTATTTAAGAAAACAAAACTGAACAAACTCGTACTTGGTCGGTTGCCAAGCAGCAAAACCATAATAATTAAAAACGGATTCTATTATTTATTTATCCTATTACGCATGGAATATCAATATAACTTTTCTTGATCACTTAATCAACAATAAAAATTATTATTTATTGAAAAGGCTTCGTATTATGCTAAAATTCATGTTGTTGTTACTTATGGCACTTGCCATAGACAAGCCCTCTACTGATACAGTAGCAGATTTAAGCCGAAAGGAGCGTCTCTTGTTTTTGAGCGTCTCCTTAGCTACACACTCACCACATTCGCTTGAACATCCCCTTTTTACAAGGGGGCGCAATCACAGATGACACACAGAAGAACAACCATGCCCAAACCGGAATTCCCAGAACACGAGGAACACGCGCTACCTCTGTGGCAGAAAGCCGGCCTAAAATTCATTAATTTTGAGATGCAGAAGTTCCTATATTTAGCTATATAGTTCATTATTATAAACGTTATTAAATAAGCAGGGTTGTATGGTTGAAACAATCATATAACTATGCAACAAAAATAAAATCACGATTTTTTACGATATCGGCTTGAAACTTCATTTTCACGCCAATAAATCGATATCCCAGGCATTTTATCCTTTTATACGTCAAATAAGGCGAAATCAACAATAAGATTTTTCCGTGCACTTTTCTCCCCAGTGGCATCATTGTTATGAAAATTGAGCGACGCTTGAATGGAGAAGCTATAAACCGCGGACAATTAACTCTTTTGGGTACTTTTAAATGTATTATTAGGTTTTGGATCGACAAATATTGAGCAATTTATCGGTTGTTTTATGTTTAATAACAAGGGGTTCAGAAAAGATTCTTGGGTAAAGAACGGAGAAACTGAGAAAAGGGAGATGTTAAAACATCTTTTCGATTGTAGGATGAAGAAATATGAGAGAGTAACGGTGAAACTGGATTGGAAGATACAGGTGGAATATCTTCAGTTCTATTCAATAGCCCCAAGTTTAAATTTGCTTTATTTCTGCTTATCCATCGTTGTTCTTAACTGCTTGGAATATTTTTACAACTCATGTATTTTCATTCACATTTTTAAAAGTTCGTATATCATTCCACTTGCTTCGCCAAAATACATAACGACATAGTTTCCAAAAACATGGTACTTGATATCATTATGCGGAATTTTATTTTTATTTATTTTTCTTTTTCGTACATCAACTCAATTGTTTTTTGCCTGCCACGGTACGACAGGAGAGAGCATCACTCCTTTTTCGCCAAGGATATTTAGCGCCAAATATGGCACACCCGATGAAGGATATCTTCCTCCGGGAGATAAGACGCAAGAGCGTGGGAAACTGGCGATTTCGAAAAGTGCGCCAAGGATGTGATGTTCTCTCCAGATCACCCCCTGTCAAGTTCCATCTTGGACGTGTGCGTGGAGCTGAACATGTTAAAATGTAAATAGAAAAAAACCCTAAAAATTTGGTTTGTTTATGATATGACCGAATCCAAGCTGGGGGAAAAATATGCTTTTTTTGTATTTCATAACATATTTTCCGTATTTGTCGCTCAATATGTATTTTTAAAAAGTTAAGATTTAAATAATAACTTAGTTAATTTTTCAGCAACATCTTCCAAGTGTATTGTATCAAAAAAGTGGGTTTTATTTATCTAAAAAATTAATAAATTTATCTACTTAACGACACCAATTACCTGTCTGATCATTTTTTTCTCCAATTTTTTCGAATTTTATCATTCAATACATAATCTTTAAAAGTATTTTTATTGTTATAATGTTCAAATAAATATTTTAAGGGATGTTCAAATGTTAAGATACTAAAGGACACTGTGGGTAGAAATGAATGTGGGCATCCTTTTTATTCAAAGTATACACCACAGGCCAAAGCACAATGATCCCATTGATTAACGAGGCGTAGGATTTCTTGTTCCCAGAATTCTTGTGGCCGTGACGAGACCCAGTCCTTCTCAATGTCCTTGAAATTGCCATCCGAGTTGAAGCCCCTTCCATTTCAGATGTTTTTTTCAGGGGACCAAACACATAAAAACAGCATGACGACATGTCCGGACTATAGAGCGGATGGTAAAACTGCTCCCCTTTGAACTTGACCAATTCCGTGCATTTGACCCTGGAGAAGTGAGAACACGCGTTATCATGAAGCACAACCACACCCTCTGTGAGTAGACCCAGTCTTTTGTTCTTGTTAAGCCTAATTTTTACGATATGCGAATCTTCAGGTGGACCATGCGTTCTCCCAGTTTTACCCCTCTTGGGGTCCTTTGATGCCTGGACATTTTACTGACAATTTGCGGGAAACTTCAGATTCATCCACAGGCATCAAAGCACCCCAAGAAACCGCAAGAGGGGTAAAACGGGGGAAAGCGTGGCTCGCTTGAAGTTTCGGTGGGTCTTTGGAACTAGGCTTTAGACCTGCACAATTTTCGGAGCGTCTTACACTACACATCGGAGTTGGTGATACTTCCTACTAGAGGAATTCAACAAGTAGCGGACCTTGGATGGCAAATTCAAGGACATCGTTAAGGACTGGCCACAGGAACTTTTCTCTTCTCTTCACGGCCACAGGAACTTTGGGAACAGCGCATCCTTCGACTCGTTAATCAATAAAATCGTTGTGCTCAGACTTATGGTATTTACTTTGAGGAAAGTTTCCATTTATGAGCATAGTGTCGTTTCGTACCATTCCAGTGGAACACCCCTTGTCGTTTAATATTCAAATTAAGATCAACAAACTGTTGCTTTGGATACGTATCCTCCGATATGAGGAAGGTTTTAGAATTATAAAAAGTAGAAAAATCGATTTTTTAAGGATCTACAGGATAATTTTCGATATTTTTTGACAAGAAAATAATAATTAGCTTTTATTTTGATTAAATTTTAATTGCTAGAGTGTTATTTCTTTTTTCTGGTGAGTCGGGGTGTGAAAAAAAATCCTGTCCCTTTGTTAACGATTTTGAAGCTTTGAATCCTTTTAAAGGATCAGATAGGTGAATTTATTATTAAATATTAATTAAACGAATTTAAAATCGTACTTTTTGCTTGGTAGCAAGAACGGTTTAATAGGACCAAGCACAAACGCACTAAAATGTGAAGTAGTCATCAGTTAGCTAATACGTTCAATTACTATTTATATTACGTTCTTGATATATTTGGCGGCAATTGACTCATATATTTTAGCTTGGCTATGACTGCTTTCAAGTATGCTTGAAACCAGCGCTGAAGTACTTAATTTAGGCTATTGTGATTCTCCACTACTTATACTATGTTGTCGCCAATATTTAGTTATACAGCAGGCATCAAAAATATATTTTAAAGACGATTGATACCATACAAATAGAAAATCAGCCAATTTTCCTTCTGAATAATCTCATTTTCATTTTTTTTAAATGGAAACAAATATTGGTAGATAAATTCCCAAGATAGATTTTTTGACTCAAGGAAATGTATTTGAAAATTTTCAACACCCTGAAAAAAATCTATAATTCATTTTGATACATTTACAAAACACAATTTGATATTTGATTAGAGAAAATTGAATTAATTAGACTTCAAAAAATATATTAAGAAGAAAATAATTTATGTTCAAAATTCATTAGCGTGACCATTTAAGACGGAAATAAAAAAAAAACGATTTGTTAAAAGCATTAAGAATTATAGGCCTATGTTTTGTTGATGGCGTGTCTTCAAGCACTACAAAAAAGAATCTTCGTTAAGACGAAACCTTACTGCACCGATGCATCAAGAGCGGCGGACAAATCTTTTATTTATCGCCGCTAAGTAGCCCCGTGCGAGGAGCTTCCGAACGCATCGGGAATCCCTTCTGAAAAGAGGGATTTCGCCACTGGAAGTGGTCACCCCATCATTCCTCGAATGAGTAAATGATCAATACCCGAACGCTCTCCGCTCTGGACGTGGAGTTTCTCCCCCCTGGGACCGGAGAAAGAGAGAAGGGATTGAAATATGGTTAGTCGGCGAAAAAAAGGGCAGTAAACAACTGCAGACGTCTTTTCAATGCAAGGAGAGAATAATATAGAAAATAGATTGGGTACAGAGACAGTGAAGCTTTCATCTTGATAAATAAGAACTTGATACATTTATGTTTTTAAATTGAATGCTGGAATTCTCATAATGCTAGGAATTTTGTCTTTTAGCCATGGAAGATTTATCTCTATTTCTAGCCTATAAATGATAGTAAAAATTGCACCAAATAAGTATTAAATAATTATTTAGCTCTGAATAAACTTGATAAAAATGACGCAACTTGATCAAAATGACGAAGGTGGCGGCTGACCCGAGATAGAAATCCCCCAGGAGGGCACCTCGAAATGCGGATGAGATGCTTCCGGTATGGTGGTTGGATCTTGCCACCCTTGGCGGGTACACTAATAAGTAGGGGTTGAATTTCCCTCATAGATGACGGAACTACTTCCTACGGGGAGGGCTGTAACGTGGTCGGTGAGAGCTATTTTGACTCAATCAAAGTTCCCGCTGTTGTGGCGGCCCGGTCATTCAGTTTTATGATTAATTCGTGTGCCTTCGTGGCTGGTCGGTGAGTCTATCTGTGACTTATCTCAAGGAGAAACGTTAAAGGACTTTGATTTTTTTTAAAAGGGTAGGTAATTTTTTGTTCAAGTTCTTAGTATAAAAAAACATTAACTGAGGTAGGCATACATAACAAAGGATGTTTATATATAAAACGCTAATGTATGTAGCACGGACATCGTTCTTATTACTTATTCTGAAATGGCAGTGGTCAATTGTAAATAAACCATCATAAGAATTGCATACTGTTTCATTGAATGCTTTTACAGCCGCATCGAATTCACCGTTTATAATATAGATGTAAAATATCTTCTGAAATGTTTTGAACAGGGTTTTCCGTGGCACCAAAAACTTTATTTAATCGAAGAGGAAAGAATACAATAAAGAAATCCAGAAGTAGTTTTCGAACTAAAAATAGGTCTAACAGACGCCAGATCTAATGAGATAGCATGCCAATGGAAATTAATGTCCATGTCTTTTAAATCAATTATCTTACAAAAATGGTATTATTATCTTAAGGTTCAAAAATTATCTAATAATAACATTGCCAATGGAAATTGATGCTCATGTTTTAAATCAATTATCTTACAAAAATTGTGTTCTCATTATCTTAAGATGACATTGTCGTTGAAAATTGATGTCCACGTCTTTTAAATCAATTATCCAACAAAAATGGTATTCTCATTATCTTCGGATTCAAAAATTATCTCAAAATGACATTTTCATTGAAAATTGATGCCCATGTCTTTTAAATCAATTATCTGACAAAAAATGGTGTCCTCATTATCTTAAGATGCAAAATTATCTTATGATAACGTTGCCTTTTCTCATAATCTTCCGTCAATTTTAATTCGACATACTATCCCAAACACTGTTTTGTAATGTTAAGATAGAGTTCAAACTTGCCGATAAAAACAAAAGCAGTTGTAACAAACAATCACTTGCTTCTGCAATTATTGTTGAAGACGGACGCCATAAAAACAAAAACCCCAACCGATGAATTGGAGCAAATAATTTTAAAATTTGAGTATACAAATTATTCTTTTCATTTATAACTATAAGATATATAAGATAAAAAATCATTGAATTAATATTTAAAAAAGCAGTGATATCAAACAATTAATATAAAAGATATTTTGCAGTGTTTCTAATTTTTTTTGTTTAATATCAATTATGGAGTGTCTTTTTGGAGTGTTATGATTGCATAAGACATAAACTAGGTCATTAATCCAAATATAATTTGCAATTTACTCTCATACAGCGGAAGAGGAATTAGTTCAGAAAAAAGTCAGAAAGCTTTTATAAACTTACTAGAGAATTTTTTTTTCACTAAACATGGAGTTAAAAATTAAGCTGTAAAGTGCCGAGAATAGTTCCTGTTGAGATAATTCACCAGTGGATTCTCAAATCTATCTTCAAAGTGCAACTTTTATTGACCTTGCATGCATTAAGAATCTATAAATTTCTCCTTTAAGCCATTGCATTAACTTGGCAGGAAGATTAGTGACAGTATTCAACTTATCATAAGATATTATTTCCTTTTTCTGAGAACCAATATATTTCGTCAACTTTCGGATTAAATATTTATCAGCTTTTTTAGGCATTCAGAGTTTTTTTTAAAAAAAGAAGAATCGGTATTAAATGCACAAACAAGTCTCCATGAAACGTGTCGGCACACTCAGTGAAAAAAAGTCAAATTCTTCGAAATATTTCAAAACAGCACTTAAAAAGATTCGGTTAAGCAAACAAGCTTCCTTTTATTTCGCAGAAAACAAACAAAATATGTCGTTCTTACACTTATATTTCAATATAACCATCTACACACAGACGAAATGCGTCTCTGGAAGTTTATTTACTCTGAAAGTTTTCGACTCGGATGAGTTTTCTCGGGAAACTTTAGAAATTAATTCAAAAGCCGGGAGAGGTTTTGATTTTATGGAATTGAAATGTTTGAAACAGATGTGTTTTAAGGGAGAGAAACTTTGAATTCTGGAGTGTCTAGTATTAGAAGTATAAAGTTGTTTACGTCTGGTGATTAGAGAGGTGTATTAAAGATTTAGATTTAATTGTGGAAAGTTATTTTTATTGAATAGACGTTGCTTGTGCATATGAAAAGTCCACTTGTATTTCACGTTTATTCTTTTATTTGATTTCACTACATTTTCACTGAATGGTTCAGATATGTTCTCGATGTATTAACATTGATGTTACTGACCTCATCAAACCTGAATTCTACATGCAACAAAGAATGAATACGAGGAAAATTCTCTAAATATCTCTGGATAACAATATTAAAATGAAATCCTTGTCAAAACTAAGATGAATAATAACGGAAATTTTTATCAGAATCTAATGTGGAAAGCTTAACGCTAATCTATATGCAAATTACTACATAAAAGGCTTTGACAACATTACGACTTACTTTATATAAATGAAATTTGACAATAAATCATTAACTAATAGTATATCATATATCAAATAAAATAAAACTATACACTTAAAAATAAATTGTATCTAAATATATCAGAAAATAAAATAAAGAATATCAGAAATAAAGAATAAGCTTTTATATTGGTTAAATTTTAATTTTTAGAGTTATATTTCTTTTCTTTTTTCTGGTGAGGCGATTCCATAGTCGGGATTTTAAAAAAATCATGTCCCTTTGTTGACGATTTTGAAGATTTGAGTCATTTTAAAGGATCAGATAGGTAAATTTATTTTTAAATATTAATTAAACGAATTTCGAACTTCTTGCTTGGTGACCCGAACGGTTTAATAGGACCAAGCAGAAACGCGCCAAAATCTGAAGTAAACAATATTGAGCTAATAGGTTCAACTATTATTTATATTACGTTCTTAATATATTTGGCGACAATTCGTTCATATATTTTAGCTTGGCGATGACTGCTTTCAAGTATGCTTGAAACCAGCGCTGAAGTACTTAATTTAGGCTACTGTGATTCTCCACTACTTATACGATGTTGTCGCCAATATTTAGTTACACAACTGGCATCAAAAATATAATTTAAAGACGGTTGATAATATACAAATAGAAAGACAGCCAATTTTTATTCTCGATAATCCCATTTTCATTTAAAAAAAAAAACGGAAACAAATATTAGTAGATAAAGTCACAAGATTGATTTTTTGATGCAAGGAAATGTATTTGAAATCTTTCAACACAGTGAAAAAAAATCAAAAATTCATTTTGATAGAAGAACAAAAACAATTTGATATTTGATTAAAGATATTGAATTAGACTTCAAATAATTTATTGAGAGAAAAATAAAGAATTCATTAGTGTAACATTTAAGACGAAATGAAGAAGGAAAAAAAATCGTTTCATTAGAAGCATTAAGAAATATTGGCGCATGTTTTGTTGATGGCGTGTCTTCAAACACTACAAAAAAAAAAGTCTTCGTTAAGACGAAACCTTACTGCACCGATGCATCAAGAGCAGCAGACAAATCTTTTATTTATCGCCGCTAAGTAGACCCGTGCGAGGAGCTTCCGAACACATCGGGAATCCCTTCTGAAAAGAGGGATTTCGCCACTGGAAGTGGTCACCCCCATCATTCTCCGAATGAGTAAATGATCAATACTCGAACGCTCTCCGTTCTGGACGCGGAGTCTCTCCCCCCTGAGATCCGAGAAAGAGAGAAGGGATTGAAATATGCTTAGTCGGCGAAAAAATGACCGTAAACAACTGCAGACGTCTTTTCAATGCAAAGAGAATGAAGTAGAAAATAGATTGGGTACAGAGACAGTGAAGTTTTCATCTTGATAAATAAGTGGATATATTTATGTTTTTAAATTGCATGTTGGAATTCTCATAACGCAAGGAATTGTCTTTTAGCCATGAAAGATTTATGTCTATCTATAAATGATTATAAAATTTGAAACAAATAAGTATTAAATAGTTATTTAACTCCAAATAAAAACAACAATAAGTATCTGCAAATTGGGCAAAATGACGATGTTGCCGACTTATCTATCCCATGTAGAAGTCCTCCAGGAGGGCGCCTCATAATGAGGATGAAATGCTTCCGGTATGGCGATTGGATCTCGCCACCCTTGGTGGGTACGCTTAATAGTTGGGGGTTGAATTCCTCCCATGGATGACAGAACTACTTCCTACGGGTAGAGTTGTACCGTGACCGGTGAAGGCCTCAAGGACTCAACCACAGTTTCCGCCAGTGTTGTTGTTGCGGTGATCCGGTCATTAAATTTTATGGCTAAGCCGTGTGCCTTCGGGGTGGGTCGAAGAGTCTATGACTTATCCCAAGTAGAAACGTTAATGGATTTTGATTTCTTTTGGTAAGATTAAAAGTCATAGTAACTAGTGACTATAAAAAAAAAACCTATATAAAGTAGTCATACATAATAAAGAATGTTTATTTATTAAACGATAATATACGTGGTGCGGACATCGTTCTTATTACTATTCTGGAATGGCGGTGGTCAAATGTAAATAAGCCATCATACGAATTGCATGCTATTTTATTGAATGTTTTTACTGCTGCATCGAATTCACCGTTTCTAATGGAGATGTGAAATATTATTTGAAATGTTTTGAACAGGGTTTTCCGTGGCACCAAAAACTTTATTTAATCGAAGAGGAAAGAATACAATAAAGAAATCCAGAAGTAGTTTTCGAACTAAAAATAGGTCTAACAGACGCCAGATCTAATGAGATAGCATGCCAATGGAAATTAATGTCCATGTTTTTTAAATAAATTATGTTATAAAAATGGTGCTATTATCTTAAGATTCAAAAATTATCTAATGATAACATTGCCAATGGAAATTAATGTTCATTTTTAAAATCAATTATCTGACAAAAATGGCGTCCTCATTATCTAAAGATGACATTGCCATTGAACATTGATGCCCATGTCATTTAAATCAATTTTCTTACAAAAGTGGTGTTCTCATTTTAAGATGCAAAATTATCTAATAATAACGCTGTCTTTTCTTATAATCTTCCGTCATTTTAATTTGATGTATTATGACGAAACATTGTTTTGCAATGTTACGATAGAGTTCAAACTTACCGATAAAAACAAAAGCAGTTGTACCAAACAATCGCTTGCTTCTGCAATTATCGTTGAAGAAGAAACACACAACCTCTGAATTGGAGAAGATAATTTAAAAATTTGAATACATAAATTATAATTTTGATTTATATTTATCAGATGTATAAGATAACAAATCACCGAATAAATACTTAAACAAAACAGTGATATCAAACAATCAATGTAAAATATATTGTGCAGTGTTTCTAATTTTTTTGTTTAATATCAATTATGGAGTGTCTTTTTTTGTAATGTTTTGATTGCATAAGACATAAACTAGCTCATTATCCAAATACAATTTGCAATTTATTCACATACAGCATAATATGAATTATATTAGAAAAGAGTCGGAAAAAGATTTTATAAACTTATTAGAGAATTTTTTTTTCACGAAACATGGAGGTAAAAATTAAACTGCAATGGCCGAGAATAGTTCCTGTTGAGATAATTCACCAATAGATTGTCAAATCTGTCTTCAAAGTGCAACTTTTATTGACCTTGCATGCATTAAGAATCTATAAATTTCTGCTTTAAGCCATTCCATTAACTTGGCAGGAAGATTAGTGACAGTACGCAACTCATCATAAGATATTATTTCCTTTTTCTGAGCACCAATATATTTCGTCAACTTTCGGATTAAATATTTAACAGCTTTTTTAGGCATTGAGAGTTTTTTTTTAAAAAAAAAGAAGAATCGGTATTAAATGAACAAACAACTCCCCATAAAACATGTCGACACACTCAGCGGAAAAAAAAGTCAAATTCTTCGAAATATTTCAAAACAGCACGAAAAAAGATTCGGTTAAGCAAAACAAGATTCATTTTATTTCGCAGAAAACAAACAAAAACGCGTCGTTCTTACACTTATATTTTAATATAACCATCTACACACAGACGAAATGCGTCTCGGGAAAAGACGAGATCAGTTTATTTACTCTGAAAGTTTTCGACTCGGATGAGTTTTCTCAGGAAACTCGAAAGGAAACTTTAGAAATGAATTCAAATGCCGGGAGAGTCTTTGATTTTATGGAATTGAAATGTTTGAAACAGATGTATTTTAAGGGAGAGAAACTTGGAATTCTGGAGTGTTTAGTATTAGAAGAATAAAGTTGTTTACGTCTGGAGATTAGAGAGGTGTGCTAAAGAATTAGATGTAATTGTGGAAAATGTATTTTTATCGAAAAAACTTTGGTCGTGCATAGGAACATTCCACTCGTATTTAACATTTATTATTTGATTTCACTACATTTTTACTGAATGGTTTGGAATTTATTTAGATTTGTTGAAATTGATATTACTGACCTCATCAAACATGAATTCTACATGCAACAAAGAATGAATACGAAGAAAATTCTCTAAATATCTCCAGATAATAATATTAAAATAAAACCTTTGTCAAACGCAAGCTGAATAATAATGGAAATATTTATCAGAATTATAAATGCGCTAATCTTAACGCTAATCTTTAAGCAAATTATTACATAAAACACTTTGACAACATTACTGCTGACCAAACATAATTTATAATTTTCTAATAAATGATTAACAAATAGAATATTATATATAAATAAAATGAAACCATATACCTTTAAATAAATAATATCAAAATATATCAGAAAATAAAAAATATTCGAGTTAAAATTACAATTTTCTATTCTTTCAAGCTTGTTCATCTCTTTGATTAACCACTTAACTGATTTCTTTACTATCTATTAAGATGACACCTATTTTAGGAATATTTTCTTATTTTGTTTTAAATGGAAACCCATAGAATACATGACATATCTACGTATTCGAAGTAATTTTCATATTTAATTATAATTATTATGAATGGTTTATTTTTAGTTTGCATCTATCAAAATTCAATAAATCAATGCACGTACGGTATACGTTCAAAACTGTTAAGCGGTTAATAATTGGATTTTATTTCCAAATTCGATGTGATAATTAGTTTAATTCACAAATAAATCAGAAATCTGTGTATTAGGAATGCGTCAAGTAAAAGATAGTAGAGTGATCGATAAATTACACTTTGGCGATTTTATAGCATTCGCTTATTTATCATAAATAAAGAACTTGCGACGGAAAATTTCTTTTGAATATGAAGTTTATGAGTTTAATTGGTATAATTTAAAAACTGTAGGATTATTACACTTGTAGCACATGGAAGTTGATCGATCAATGGGGAGTTTCCATTGGGAATAAATCAGAAAATGAATCCAAATTCGAAATAATTATAAAGTTTAACCCTTCCACCCCAAATGAATTAAATGGAATATAAAAAAGAAGGAAATGAAGAATTCGGTTGGAAGACTTTATCAAGGGTCACCCTTACGCAGGATACATTTAGATAGGATTTTTTTTAGAGGCATGACTTCCGTACAAGCATTGACAGAAAATCTCAAGAAATTGGTTTATTTGCACATAAGAAACAATAAAAATGAAAAAATAGAAATAAATTACACTATAATAACAAGCAAAATATTATTTGAAAATGTGAATCTATTTAAGACTACTGCAAAATTGAATGGGTAAAAGTGTTTAGTGTACCCCTTGCCGCGCCAAGGATGCCAAGTTGCCAATAAAGATGGCAGACAAAGTAAACAAACACTTCTGTGGAATAGTTACGGTTACCACTTCTTGCAATATAATTGCGATTTTTTTTTACAGATAAGTATTGTTTTTTTATTTTGTTTCTCAGACCGACTCTGCCGACTCCAGAGCAAAAGTTAGAGCTTGCTATGTCTCCGGCATCTATTGAAGGCATGGTGCAAAACATTTTAAATTAAAAAAAACATTCTACAGCTTTGCTAGCCGCAGAAGTGGGAACCCATTAGCTTCTCTAGCACATTGAACATAAGGACTGTGTGGATAACAGAAACAGTGCATAATCAAAAGAAGAGAAAGAACAGAAGAAGAAGCAATCAAACCCTTCTCCATACCAAATTTCAAACAAGCATTATTTTCTAAATGCATCTGCTCGTAAATATATATATATATATATATATATATATATATTCCACTCACCCTTCATCCATTCTGCTGTTTCGAAATACTGTCTTCCATTCCACTATTCTTACACAATTACCGACATTATAAATTATCAAAGAAGCCAACCGTTAGAGCAAAAAATAAATAAATAAGTAAATAAATAAATAAAATATCAGAACTGCGAAGAATTCCAAAGCATATGACTTTTAAAGTGAGAATGCTGACGATTTCGTAAAATAAGTATTCAGACGATTTTTTAAAGTGCATATAGACAATTAAAAATTGCAAAAGAGTAAAGTTCGTTATTCGTGTTTACATTAAAAATAAAAGTGCAGTGTCTTAATAGTTGTAAAAAGATTTTAATTATAATAAAGAACAAAACTAAAATCTTTCATCGATATTTTTTATTACTTTTGATTAAGCATTTTTCTTAAAATAGTCCTAGTTCATGTTCAACTCAACCATTAATAAAAGTAGTAAACAAAACAGCATTAGGGTTGCTAGAAGAGCGTTGCGTTGGGTTGCCATATCGGCGATAAACTCGGAATCATCACTTTAACCGAAATAATAACAATAAAGCAATGACAATAAATTACACTATAATAATAAGCAAAACATTATTTGAAAATTCTAATCTAAGCAAGAGCACAGAAAAATCGAATCAAACAAAACCACTATAAAATACTAATCAATCGATAAAACTGAAATAAAATATTAGAGCAAAGAGCATACCAGTTGAACGTAGGAATACTCCAGATGATACTATTAAGTAATCTAAACTTATTGCAGACAATTATATGAAACTAAATTTAAGTTTCCCGCACTTAAAGCAGTATACGCCTACAATGTTTGGTGATCATAGTGTCTCGTCGTCATAGGAAATAAATTGAACGATCTTAGCGCCATCTATTGAACTGAAAATAGAAAAAAAAATTGAAAAAAGAAAATAGGGTGATCGTTGTTAAGTTTGCAGTCCAGATTCTTCATTTTCGTATTTTTTTATTTCATTTTTCTGTTCTTAAACTTATTTCTAATTTGTATAAGGTCATTTGTATTTTAAATTTAACAGCATTAACACGCTCTAAATACAAAGTATCTTTATTTTAATAGTTTTGATTCAGGATATATTAACTATTAAGTTAATTTCATAAAATTTGGTTTACATTTTGATCGGTAGTTTCTTCAGAGAAAAGAATTTATGATTGGATAACGAAAAAAATCACATAACAAATCCAAGAATAATCGATGCTGAATCCAGAAGATTTAGAATCATTTGCAAGATCTTTATCAAATAAACAAAAAATAGGCGAATGAGATCGTTTTTGAATCAAAGTTTGTTTCTTTTTGATATAATTTACTGTTTTAGAATAGTTTGGAATTTTATATGTCTTGAAAGATTTGACAGGAATTCATTGTTTATAGTAATAGATGTAAATTAATCAATTAAAGAGTTTTAGAATGATTAATAAATAATAAAATTAATGATTGAATAACGATTAAATACTAGAAAAAAGTCCAAAAAGAATTTTTTGTAAAATATTTCTGTGGTGAAAGCATTTGTGGAAATAGTTCGATTATTTTTGCATGATAAACAAATGAAATTAAAGTGTTTCTCAAGGATTTCTCTCAGGTAGGGATTCAAACAAGGGATTTTTTTGTAAAGGGTCCGACAATTTTTCCAACAATATTGACCCCCTCGTTATCATTAAATCCCCTGAAGTTGAGGCCTAAGAGATACACCATCTTTTACAGACATCCAGCAAGTATTACAATAGAATGCAATCCCAAAAGTTTGCAAAAATCACAAAAACTAAAAATAATATAATATAAAATATAGAAGAGAACATATAACCAATTATTAAAAATAAATTTCCGGATCAATTTCACTTGTTCTTGTTAATTAATTCAACAGAAGGTGTGTAAAATTGCTGAATCGACTAAAAGCCACAGATTCTCAGGCTCAGTGAGAGAGATGAAAATTGTCCAGCCAAACACATTGCTTTAAAAAGTTCCCTGTGTTTTCCCTTACTTGTTAGGTATTTATTGCGGAAATCCCCATTGAAATCTGATTATATATGCACTGTGAAAAAATATTTTCTCTATCAAAATCTCGGTATTCAAGACCACGGATAATGATTTCCCGCCTCTTTTTTTAAACTTCAGCTTTTTCTTCATTCCATTTTGTGTTTTTCTGTGATGTGCACGTCGCTTTTGCTTGAACATAATGCCTGCTTCCCGTGGTGGAATAAATCGAACTTAAGAATTCTACCTGTCTTCTCCATGATTTCGGCCACGACTCTGCTGTCTACATTCAATAAATAATAATTTAAGTGCTTTACATTATATATTAAATTTTAAAGGCGATAAATCGCCGATTTTCTGCCTACGCAATACTAAACTGCATACTGAAATACTAAACTGCATGCTATGGTATGAATGATAAAAGTAGATGATAAAAATACTAAACTGCATACCATAGATTAGTATTTTGTAATTATTGTACGCCAATGCTATGGTAGGCATCTATTGATATAATATCTTTAGTAGAGAGAATGCGAGAAAGTTTTGGGCAGACCACATTGATTTCTCAACAAGTTAAATTACTCATTTTAATATTGCATCGGAATTCTGATCTTCTACGTTTTCTATCAAATATTTAAAAGCTATATTTTGCAAGAAAAGCTAGAAACCGTGGATCATCTGATCAGCTAATTACAGCTCCTCGAAAGTCAAGGTCCAAATCAGAAGGCAAATTATTCGAATAGTATATTTTTTATGACAGTTTGAGTTTATGGTTTTTGACTCTAAAAGGAATGTTCATGTTCAGAATAAATAGAACCGGTGCAAGACTATAAATGCAACACGGCATGAAATATCCACAAATGCCTAAAAGATGCTAACTTGAAGGAACACAAAGTTTGAAATACATCATATGAGATTTAAATGAAGCAAATGCAACGGTAATGCAGGGGACAAGTTGGTCTCCAAAAGAGGCAGGTAGATACATTTGGCATCCTTACACAAAGATCAAAAGTGGGGAGAAACAAAACACTTTTGTCATTGTATACATTTTAATAAGAAAGAAGAAAAAAGTGTCGCCAAATAATGAAATACAGCAACCATAGCATCATTTCATTTCTATTTCAAGAAAAAAATTAGTCAAGCTAAGGCAGGCACTTCTCCATTAAAATATTTAATTCATTGTTTCGGATATACACAAGAAGTATAGTGCAATGGAAATTGATTATTCTGCTTCTATGTCATAGAAATAATATATTCAGAAAACATCCATTTTTCTTAGCGCAGATATTTTCTGCCTCTTCAAATATTGTAACATTGTTTCTATTTGGCTGTAAAAGAGATTTTAGAAGGAAGATATTGCGACAAGCGCAAATTGTGAAGGTATTCAAACTCGTTCAAGACAAGAATACAAATTTTCTTATTGTCTTCAAGATTCTGTCATTCATTGTTTCTTACTTATTTTGTTGTCTTTTAATGTCCTGATCGTTATTTAGAAGGATGACGGAAAACAAAGATTGATGCATATGCTAAGAATAGTCAGAAAACAATGATTTCAATCTTTCATTATATTTTCAAATGACAGACGATTTTGTTATGCAAAACAAAAATAAATAAATAAATAAAAATGATGCAACCAGTGTAGATAATTTAATAGTTCTACTGCTGTTTAATTTTAATAAATTGAAGAATTTTCATTTATTATTGTTCCATTTCATATTTTATTTATAATAAATATTTTTATTATGACCATTTGAGATTCATGATGTTGTTTTGGTTTGGGGGTTTTTATGTCTCCAAAATTTATGGGGAAAATATTTTTACCTGCTTTTACCAGTATTGCATTATTATAAAATATGCTTTTTAAACAGCAGGGCCTTTTTACTTCAACTGGAGGATAATGGTTGACCTGCTTTTACCGTTATTGCTTCATTATTTCGTATGTTTCTTTGACAGCAGATGTGTTTTTGAAATTCTGACAAAGAACTATGAGCTTTTCGAGGATTTAGAGTTTCCTTAACTAAAAATTGGTATTAAATGTATTTCGATATGTATTTTTTTTTACTGAGATTGTCGACATATTTGATGGACAACTCATCATCAAATATGTCGACAATCTCAGCAAAAAAAATACATATCTTCGACGTATTTTAAAACATCGTGAGAAAGAGATAAAGTTAAACAAACAAGCTTCATTTTATTTCTCATAAAACTAACAAGACGAGACACTCTTTAACTTCTAGTTTAATATAATCATTTATGCACATACGAAATGTGTTTCGGGAAAAGATCAGATCAGTTTATTTACTCTGAAAGTTTTCAACTCGGATGAATTTTCTCAGGAAACTTTAGAGATGAGTTCAAATGGCGGGAGAGGCTTTGATTTTATGGAATTGCAGTCGAAAGTTTCTTTGAAACAGATGTTTTTAAAGGGATAGACACTTTGAATTCTGGAGTGTCTAGTATTAGAGGAATAAAGTTGCTTTTTCATAGAATAGAGTAAAAACATACACATCAAAATTAATTTTCTGAGCAAGAAAGCAAAAATTATGCAACAATTGTTCGTAATTGTGGTTTAACAAATCCTATTGATTAAACAATACATTGTTTTGCTTCCCTGCATGAACAGTGTCATCGTAAGAAAGATCGTTTTATGATCAGTGCTGTTGTGCGTTAAGCGGGTGCCGCGTCAGTGTTCCCAGAGCTTTTAGACCATTTAGAGACTTTGGCGACAAAATACATATTGCTAGAAACTTCTAGAATTTTAACGATCCATCCAATAAAAGCTGAGATACACCCTGATTGGCACAAAAAGTTAACGGTCCGCTTTCTGAAAGCTATAAAATGCCGATAGTCCCAAGCTGAAAAGGTGAATTTAACCGGGAGCGGAGTTGAAGTAGAATACAAGTCAGGAATATTCGAGAGGATAGCAAAGTAATGGTAGAGGATCAGTGTTGTGCGGAGTTCAAACGAGTGCTAAACTGCTGTGTGTCAAGTCCTACTGGGAAGGCAGCGTCATGTCATGTGTAAAGTAACCAGTCTTGTGGTAGTGAGTCGGCAGTTAAAATGAGAAGACAGTGAGAACTTCAGTCGTTTGGAGAGACAGTAGAGTGAAACTCCGAGATTCCTTCTCCTGCTGGACTCGATCTGGCGACTTTGTGTGCTGAGGTCGATTCCTACTTGTGGGATACTGTCTGTTATAGTGGGCGGCTGTGCATTCATCTCGGCTGTACATACTTGTCGTCTGTGTATTCACCTTCTTTGTGTTAGTGTCTTCGTGTCAAATGTCCTCGTGTCTAATGCCATTGTTATTTTCTACCAAGATCTGCTGATCCTTTCCCCCCACAATTATTTTAGTTTTTTAATAATGATAGAAGGTATTACCAATATGACCAATGTGTTGCTATTGTTGCTTATGGCACTTGCCATGGACAAGCCCCCTGCTGATAAAGCAGCATATTTAAGCCGAAAGGAGCGTCTCTTGCTTTTGAAGCAGCGCTGACTAGAGACAAGATTACGACTTAGCTACTCACTCACCACATTTGCTTGCACATCCCCCTTTTCAACGGGGGGGGGCACAGTCACACATCTCGCAGATAGCACACAGAACAACCATGTCCGAACCGGGACTCCCAGAACACGAGGAAGACGCACTACCTCTGTGTCAGAAAGCCGGCATATGCTCAATTTAATAAGCTTAATGCTATACATCAACAAAATATCTATTATTAATATTCTTTTACAATATTTCACATATGGAGCCTAATTTTTAATTAATGAATCTATAGATAACAGACATTCTAAAAACACTTATTTGATTGATATCAAGCTAACTCTTTTTTATAGATTAAAACTGGAAAATCAGAATGGTATCATCCATATCACAATCGACATGCTTAAAGCTATTTCTGAAACAAAAAAAAATGATTTAAAATTCCTTGACAACAATTATAGCCCACGCATCAAACAAAAGTTTTCAGTTAAATTTACAGAAAATTTCATTTACTAGGATCTCTAATGGGTGATTGATTACATAGAAAATATCACAAAAGTAAATGGCAATTGAAATTTATTCAAAAATTCTGAAAAACAATGTTTTGCTGCATGAGATAAAAATTTCAGAAATTAAAAAAAATATTTAGACACCTTTAAATACGACGTTGTTTTTATGGATGTGAAACTTGGCAATTTTAATGAAGTTATTATCACCACTTCTACTAAAAAATTATCTTGGGTGCAATTTTGTGAAGCTGCAAGAGTTTTTTCTAGGGTTTTCTAGGCTCATTACTGATCTTCTGAATCAAATTAACTTTGACTTAATTTTTCTGGCATACAAGGCTTAAATATTTTTTTTTATCTGAGCATGAGAAGTTTTATTGAATCGGTATGAATGCTGACCTTCAGAGAAATTTTAGTAAAAAATATTTTAAAAAGACTCATTATGGTTTTCTTTTCTTTTTGCTTATAAAAACACTTAAAATCCTTCAGAATTCAAAGTTTGAAAAATTTAAAAATGTATGTAACTATAAAAAGAAAACTATAGTATAGCGTTTTTTCCCATAAAACGTTAAATTAAGTGCATTCATACATTTTTTTATTTTAATATCCAGTCCATACTAAGGTAATATTGAAAAATATTAATATATTATCCATATGTGATGTATCTAAATATTTTCACCAAAAACACATGATTTTACTCACACGCACAAACAAGTCGTCACCAATGAATTGCTAAACCGCCAATTATGGCAATCCGGCAGTGGTGTAATCCATTGATCTTTATAGCCAAATTTAAATTTGTTGCCAATTAGTTACTAAACCGTTGGAGAAACGATATAATGCGTAAGTAACGAAATATCTTGAAGTTTTTCATTTTTGCTTCTTTTTATTTGTTAGGCTACATTTTTTTTGTCGTTATATATGATGCTAAAGAAAAAGGACAGACATTTTTCCTATTGCTTATTATTCAATGTCTTCTCAAAAAGAATACACGCTTTCGGCTGATATATATTCTTTCCAAAATCTCCCTCAAAAGCAAAAAATTAAATTGAATATAACTCCTCAATAAAGCCAGTAAGAAGAATCATTTGGGACAGTTTTTTTATTGATCCTTAATACTAATAGTGGAATATTTTCTATCAGTGCACTTATTTATTTGTTGGATAAAAAGAATGCGTACTTGGGGGTAGGAAAAGGGGAGAAAATTCGGTACTTACGTATTATACTTTCCAACTTCATCGCTAAATTTGAAGTCATCGCCAATGAATTGCTAAACCGCCAATGATGGCAATCCGGCAATGGTGTAATCCGTTGATCTTTATCACCAAATTTAAATCTGTCGCCAATTAGTTACTGAATCGTTAGTGACCATTGGCGAAGACGGTTTAATACGTAAGTATCACTGTCTGCAAGCAAGATATGGTCTTCAACATATTGCTAATTCCATAAGCTTAATTTCCACAGCTTAAAATCTCGATAATATTAAGACATAACAAATAATTTTTAGTTCACTACTGAATCATTCGATAGGAAATGTTTTTAAAAATATTTTTATAGCTAAATTTCTTGTGAAAAATCATTGTTTTTTCAGCAGAAATAAAAACAAAAAAAAATTCATTTTTCATATTACGCTCTGCATACTTAAACTTATTCATGAAATAAAATATCAATGATTTAGATTCCTTCCTAATATTTAAATCACTTCAGACCAAACTGCACACTTAAATTGGTAAAAAAATGGCATTCACTAGGATCTTTAAGATGCGATTACGCAAACAAAATTACCAAAATAAATGGTAATCAAAATTTATTCAAAAATACTGAATAAAAAAATATTTAGCCACAGGGATATAAAAACTTCCTAAACTGAAGAAAAAAACTTATTCCTTTTTAAATACGTAATTGTTTTTTTGGACGTGAAACCTGGCAATTTTAATGAATCTATTATCACCACTTCTACGGGAAAAAAAAATCTCTGAAAACATTTTTATGAAGCTGCAAAAGCTTTTCTCGGGTACTCTTGGATCATTACTGGTCGTCTTCTCATACTAATTAATTTCGAGTTAATTTTTCTGGCATACGGGGCAAATAGTTTTTTAAATCTTAATATAAGAAGTTTGATTGAATTCGAATGAATGTTAACATCATAAATTTGTTGAGAGGTACCTGTAAAAAATATTTTTTAAAGAGCTGATTTTGACCTGGCATTTTTTGCCCATAAAAATATTCAAAATAATGAGTGAATAGGCATAAAGTATCAGTAGGAATATCAATATAAAGTATCAGTGTTAATAAATAATTTTATGTGGAAAACTGAGAATATAATTCAGCTGTGCTCTAAATTTTAAATAATTAATCGATAATTATAATTTTTAAACTATACTAGATTATATAAATTCATTAATTGTGATTGTTTTTCGTATTCAAAATATCGTAATATCATTATATGAATTTCTATGCTCTTGAGCCGATGTCTTTGCACAGGGGTTCTCTTCCGAGAATTGGGCGTCATGGGTTCGAGTCCCAGCTTTTCTTCATCTGTTCTATCTGTAAGGTGAGTGAATGTGTCCTCTTGCAAACAGTGGCTGTGCAAGTGAACTCCCAGCCTTAGTTGGCACTTTTTAATACAAGAGGCGCATCCTCGGCTTAAAATCGCTGACTGAGTTAGCTAGCTCGTCCATGGCAAGTGCCATTTTAAGCAACAACAACTTTTTTACAGAAACAGGGAAATTTTATCCTAAATGTTTGAATTTTACCTCTTTACGCATAAACGATTGAAATAAATTTAGGAAAATGTATTTTTGTCATTTCTAAAAATATATATAACCAAAGAGACTTCTCCGCCTTTGATTTTTTGGTATATTTCCTAAATGTAGCATTTTTGTTTAGTGTCGTCATACATAAAAAAAATTGGGTACTAAATTCAAACCAATAGGGTTAAAAATTTAATTTACATTTTTAAACTGTGATTGCAAGGTCATTTACCAAATTTCATTAATGTAGACCTTTCAGTACATGAATTAAAGTTTTAATGTACAAATGAACAGACAAACTGATAACAATCTGTTGATTGATAGATGCTGTGAAAAAAAAATTGCACACAAATTTCCCGCAGAAAGAAATCG
Organism: Argiope argentata; assembly: GCA_026289955.1. NCBI lineage: Eukaryota > Metazoa > Arthropoda > Arachnida > Araneae > Araneidae > Argiope > Argiope argentata. The sequence goes on along the minus strand of JAOUZG010004491.1, from coordinate 5,658,021 downwards.
TATGTCAGATTCCATTCCTGATGCTTGATACATTTTTGAAAGTTGAGAAATGTTGAAATGTTTTCACATGCTGAGAAACGACGCGGACTTATAGATGTTGGATTAGGAAGTTTAAAAAGCTAGCGACGTAAAATCATTTGAGATTGTATATTTATTAATTTTTAAATTTGCAGCAAACAAGAATAATGCTAAAAGAAGGCAGAACTATTTGTTAAATTTTTTAATAAATTATAGTAAATTCGTTAATAATTAGACTTAATGAACGGATGAGGCTAAATTGATGCGCACTTCCAATTTCTACATTTGAGCATTATTTAAGTAAACTTTGAAATAATACGAATAAAGAGAGTTCTTTGTATAAAGCATAGAATTCATTTGTTGATGTTACTAATAGCACTTGTCATGCACAAGCCCCCCCCCCCGCTTATACAGCAGCAAATTTAAGCCGAAAAGAGCGTCTCTTGTTTTTGAAGCAGCGCTAACTAGAGCCAAGAGTACGACTTAACTACACACTCACCACACTTGCTTGCAGAACCCCTTTTTACCGGGGGGGGGGCACAGTCACACATCTCACAGATAGCACACAGAAGAACAACCATGCTCGAACCGGGACTCCCAGAACACGAGGAAGACGCGCTACCTCTGTGCCAGAAAGCCGGCGAAATTCATTTACATGAGCTGTAAAAACAAAATAAATCTGGCTTAACATTTTATGTATTTTCTCATAATTTATGTCAATATTTTAACAAAGAAGGATCAATTATTAATAAAAAATAATTACTGATTTCTATCCTAAAACGATCAATGCCCTTCCCGTAAATGTTTGTTAGAAGATTATCTTTATCTAGTCCACCTTTTCCCCCAATCTTTAAGTGGTTGCTTTCAACAATGAAAGCTTAATACAAATTTCACATTAATTTTATTAATAGATTAATTTATAAAACTAAGATTGTATATTTTATCTAATATGTGAATTTATTAAGGCTAAGGAGTTCTAAGCGAGAATGTTATCGATTTTTGTTAGTGACCAAAATACTTTTGTTTTCATTTATTTGATATTCCAGTAAGCAATTAACGGATTTTTTAAAATATATTTTAGCTGCTAGAAACTTATATTATGACGGTGCACAATTCATATTGAAATCATAAGATTCAGTAGTATTTTTTTTTCACATATTAAACAAAAATGTCTATGTGAACTTATGAACTTGAATTTTTGTCTTTGAGTTTAATATTAGACTTTTATTGAAAATCTAACGTAAAATAAATAAAATCTACGATTGCAAATCTCAAATTATCATGCTAGAACATTATTATTTTTAAATCATTAATATTTTCAACCAGTTTGAAAAAGCAATAATAGTTAAAGCAGGTCAACCTTTTAAAAAACTATCTGCTTTGAAAGAAGATAACATAATAATAATGCAATTCTTATAAAAGCAGGTAAAAAAATATATGCGGTTAAAAGGTGTTGATGAATATTGCCATTTAGGCTTAATTCATTGTCTACGCGCTTTTGAGCCACTATTATTCGTTGCCTTCAATTATTCAATGCTCCTTAATGAAAACAACATCATGTTCTCTAATCATAAAAATCCGATTTTCTCCTTTGATAATTCTATTTCCATTTTTTTAAAAACTGCCAAAAATACCATAAGAAAAATTTAAACGTATGTTTAATTTTGGTTATAAGAAAATGCATGTAAATTTATTTAGTGGAAGAAAAAAAAATCTATAAACCCTTCTCAGCTAATTGCAAAAGACATCGAGATAATTAATGAGAAATTTTAAATTAATTCAACTCGTTTTAAATCGTTAGCTTAGCTTTTAAGTTGAGAAACGAAATGGAAAAACGAAGAGAAAAGAAAAGATAAAAAGAGAGAAATTTAAAAGCATTAGGAGATATATTTTTTGACGCTGTTTTCTAAAACTTTATTTAAACTAAATCGTTAAGTCGAAATATTATTGCACCATCACAGCTTACGGATACATTAGAGCAACAGACACATCTTTTATTTATGGTCCTGAACTGGCCTAGTACAGGGGCTTCTGAACACATTGGAAATCTATCTGGAAAGAAGGTTTTCGCCACTGGAAGTGGTTACCCCATCATTTCTCGAATGAGTAAATGATCAATAATTGCGCATAAAAACATTTAATAAAAAAGGATTTAATAAACATAACAAAAGATACTAAATAATAATAAAAGAAGAAGAACCAAATAATTTTTAATAATAATTTTTTGGATATATTTATTTAGCAAAAGATTTTTTTATTCATATATAAAAAAATCGATATTTTTCTGCACTCTAATTTAATTTTAGATTCAACTATTCATCTCTTATAAAGTAAACGAAAGTGACGTGAAAATTCAGTATAAAATAGCACTCAGTTAAATATTAGAAGATTACGTATTTATATTTATTTAAATTTTCCATCATATATAAATTCATTCTAATCCAAAACCACATCAATTCTGAGAATTGATCTGAAAGTTCTTTTACCCTGAATGAAATATATTTGCTTCAATTGTTACGATACCATTAAATGAAACTAATTCAGTACACTACTGCCGATATTTAGGTAACTTTGTCAACAATGAATATAGAATATGGGCGAATTTATTTACATTCCAACGTTTTTTTAAATGCTTTTAAAAGATTTGTACATTTTAATCCTTCAAAGTATTCATAAATTGATAGGAAAAATGTTGTTTTGAAGAATTGAAGGAATAAAAAGATAGATAATCTTTAATAAATTTATTCATTAATTAAATGTTTTTTACATAAAATTGTTCATTACCAGAAAGGTGCTCAATTCATACGAAACTGAATATGATAAGTTGCTGAAGTAAACAAGTTTATTCCTTTTTCATTTGGATTTGATCCTTAAAAATACTTTCAATGTTTCTGTAATAAATAAACAATTACTTTAAAATTAAGCTTTCATTGATATAAGTAATTTCCATTTACTTTCGAAAACTTATTTTGGTGGATTTTTTTTTTAATGTCACGATAAATTTGTACTTATATTTCGTGTTCAAAAATAAGTATTTACTCTTATTTTAAAAAATAAATTTTTATGAATTGACAATGGTTGTAATGAATTATTTTCAAGAATGGAGTTGATAATGAACTTAATTTTATCAATAGCTGATTATTAATTTATTGGCTAATCATATGACTCATAAAAATAATTAATCTCTCCTTAATTGAACAATTGAAATTATTTTTAAAACATGACTGTCAAAGAATTGTTCGTTTGCTTAAATTTAAATATTGACTTTATTGATCAAATAAGAAAAATTAGAATAGCATTAGTATCTGCCAGCAAATAAAGAAACTTTTTTAAGCCTAATCATTTGATATAAAATATTTTTAGAAAATAAAACAATGTAATCTAAATTTAGAGTCATATAAAAGATAAATATCTCAAGAATATTCAAATTCGCATATTCTTTCTAAAAATATTCGAAGAGAATATAATGGTGCAGACGATATTTATAATACATAGGAAAAAAATATCATAGAATCTTTTTGAGTCAACACTCGTTTAAATGTCTTTTTTAGAAAATTAACTGGCGCAGAAGATATATAAATTTATTTTGGAAATATTCAGCGGAAATATGCTTCGGTAGTGTATTCGTATATGATTAAAATATTTTGAAGAAATTTTTCAAACTTTAGTAGTTTGTTTTTAATAAATTTGGAATCTTTTTCGATTCTGTTTAATAAGTTTTTAAATCAAAGGCGGTAGTTGCTCTGTTTCTCTCCGATAATGGAAACTAAAATTAGTTTTGAGTGGGAGGATATTTGATCGTCATCTTTATTATTTGACGAAGTTAAGAAATTACAAGAAGATACGACTCGAAATAGCTTTTATGAAATGTCAAAGGTGAACGTTAATATGTACTGTGGAAAAAGGTCTGTTGATACTTTCACTCTTCGAATTATACAAGGCGTCCACTGAAGACCTTCTACAACACATTCACACAAGCCGTCAATTATAGCCATCAACTTAGTCTTTATGTATTGTTACGTTTTTAGCGTAGCGGGTTCGGATTGAATGGACTTTACTTGAGGACAGCTCAAACAAATTTATTTACATCTATTTACAAGTATTTACAGGACTACTCGATAAAGGAATACTTCAGATAAAAACAATCCAGCAGTCAACAGTCACTAACAGTGTTAATAAAAGCCTTACGCACGATAAACACATACTGCAAAACAGATATCGTATAGCACAGCAAACAGTAAATCACAGCGAGCTCAACTATACAAGGTTAACAGCAAACCTAAACACAGCTCACTAATAACAAGCGAAAAAAGTAATCCTCTAGTCCAACAAGTCACTTCTCTTCCGAGAGGAAACCGCCGAAACTGCGGCAACCCGTCCCTTATATAGCCGAGCGAGCAGAAAACACCTCGAGCGATCCAGCGGCTACCAGACTATTCCTTTCGCCAAACCAACCCGGCTGGCGCCAAGCTCTTCGTCAACCGTCGCCAATCCCCCTCTCCTTCCGGGCGCTTTCACCCACTTGTAACAGTATAATAGTAAAATGACCATTCGCTACACGGCGACAATGCTTAAAGCATCACAGCGAATTAGTTTTCTTATCCCCCAAACGGTTTAAGATTACGGTATGTATCATAAGTTGGTATAATTCTTCGAATCAGTGCAAAATGAGACTTTAAGCGCAATAATACTGACTTTACATCGTATATTTGATCCTGATGCTAAAAATATCGCGTAAGATTTCGCATATGTTGGATCGTGATCTTCCACATCTATATAGAAACACATGTTGACAGGAGAGAAGACGCAATTTTGAACAATAAACGTCAACATGACTGAATAGGGCGTTAATTTCTTGGTAAATGAACGATGGGATTAAATGTGTGAGATATTTTCTTTTAGCATTGTTGTTACTCATGGCACTTGCCATGGACAAGGCCCCTGCTGATACAACAGAAGATTTAAGTCGAAAGGAGCGTCTCATGTTTTTGAAGTAGCGTCAATTAAGGCCAAGAGTACGATTTAGCTACACACTCATTACATTCGCTTGCACAGCCCCTTTTTACAGGGGGGGGGGGGGCACATCCAAACATCTCACAGATAGAACACAGAAGAACAACCATGCCCTAACTGGGACTCGAAGCTGGGAGTCCCAGAACGAGAGGAAGACGCTCTACCTCTGTGCCAGAAAGCCGACTCATTTATGTTATAACAGATAATACTTATATATTGCTAATATTTTTTATCCAATTTTTATTCTTTCCATTACATTCAACAGTTTGCACGCCGAGTTTTAAATCACCATGCGAATATTTCCATAAGAGTTCAGAATTCATTTAGCGCAAAATACTTTTACTGAAATTGCGCTGTTGCATGCTGTTAAAAGAAGCCCATCTCGGAAAATGTAAGAAAATTGATCCTTATTTTGCGAGAAAATATGAAGCGAAATCACAATAAGTTAATAAGTAATGAAATGTACTTGTAGACACCAACGAAACTAGATGATAGACAATCGGTAAATAGAAAACAGTATGGTTGAGCACAAACCATCTCTATGATTAGCATACCAAAGAAAGAATGACTGAATACGCCTAGGCCTTACGGTTCATATAAGTCTTCTGATAGATCATGTATTGCTCATATAAGTTTTCATATAATCATAT
>JAOUZG010004491.1:5623337-5636857 GCA_026289955.1 Argiope argentata | reverse complement strand
CCATTTATTTCAAAATGAAGGTTTTATATTTTGAAATGTTTTTAACAGCAAACAGATTTCTTTCCTATTATTCCCAAATGAATACTTCTCATTTTTGATTATTTTCTTAACGACAAAAAGCGCTCTTTCCGCTTATTTCCAAATGAATGTTTCACATTTTGAAATGTTCTCTTAACGACAAAAAGATTTTGTTTCTCTTATTCCCAAATGAATACTTCCCATTTTGGAATTTTTTTAACGACAAAAAGCCTTCTTTCCGCTTATTTCCAAATGAATATTTTTTTTTTATTTTGGAATGTTTTCTTAACGACAAAAAGAGTTTTTCCTCTTATAACGAAATGAATATTTCCCATTTTGGAATGTTTTCCTAATGACAAAGTTTCTTAAGACAAATGATTACTGCACCACGACAGCTCAGCAATACATCTCTGCACCAGAAAAATCTCGTTATTTACCGCCAATAAGTGGCGTCGTGTGGTGAACTTACTTAAACCTTCTTTGAAAAGAAATACTTTGTCAAAGGAAATGGTCACCTCAACAGTTCCGGAAAGGGCGAATAATCATTATTCGCTAACTCTTTCCATCTTGACAAGAATGTCTTCCACTCATTGGCATTGAAATATGCTTTTAGACTGTATTGCTGAAAAAATGGACACAGAAAACAAAAATATTTTATTCAGTGTCCGAAGAGAAAGAAATGGAAAGTAGTTGGAACGAAAGAGAGTGAAACTTTTTTTGGCGAGAAAGAAGTTGACATATTCCATGTTTTTAAATTGTATGTTACAGTCGTCATGTTACTGGAATTTTTGTCGTCCAGTAATGGGACAGTTGGCAGACATTTTTTCGCCATGAAAATTTTATTCTTTTAGGCCAGTTACTATTATTGGCGAGTTTAGGCATGATTTTGCCGAGCTTGGCAAAAAACCGACTATATTCCTAATATAGCCCTTTTATCATCACGTATAACTTTAAAATATGAAGTATACACACTGTTTCGTCTTTTTATGTCTCTCCTTAAAATTGGTAGGTGACGAATCTATTTCCTAACCCGTTTTCTCTTAATAACGACCTGAATAAATATAAATTAATATTGAAGTTATATCGATATGTCTGAATTTTGCTTAATTTATAATGGGACGAAAAATAAGTTTTAAGAGATTATTGAAATCAGACATAAAAGAACACAAATTCCCAATCGATATCGTCGTTTAGATAATTTTTTAATTTGCCTATAAATTATTCTTTTGATTTATTCTTATCGATGCAGTTATCAACGAACAAATCATTCAAAAAACTGCAATATCAATCAATTAATTTAAATTGTTTTTTTTACAGTCATATTTTAGAACGGTCAGAAATGTGTTTATGAGTCAGTAAATTTATTATACAGTAATAATAGTTTTTTTTAGAAATGTATAACCCTTTTTTTCTTTATTTTTTAAAATTATATTCGAAACAATTTAAATGACGAGTCGGTTGGTGTGACGATATACCATGAAACTTCCAATAATGAATTTCTTTTTGTCACGTAATGCTACGAACAACAAATGAAGACAAGCAATAAAATTGAAAATTAATCTATTCTAAAACTTGAATTTTACTTCCATATACATGGTTATTTTAATATGCTTTATCTATATTAATAAAAATGCAACTCGAAATGCGTTGCTAAGCGCAAAGCTGGAGAACGGCTGGATCGATTCGGTTAATTTTTTAAAAATATTTTTGTTAAGTCACGAGGATGGTTCTTATGGAGAGAAAAAAATAAAAAAACTGCGTGGAAAATAGTTAAAATGTCACTCTTCTTACTTTCCCGCCAAAAATATTCATTTCCTTCCCCCACACCAACTGAGTTAGATAGCAGGAAGTAATAAATTATGATTTGTTTAGAAAGAAATAGTCAGTTGGTTTTCATTCATAGATAACGGTTTGTTTAAAAAAGAAAGAAAATAGTTGTTTTTATTATTAGTCTGTATGGATATTTAATCTATGCCTGCTCAAAATGAAGTCTGGGCAGGGAAGAAAAAAAGTAATAACAAAGTGAAAAAAGGGTTTATAGAAAGAAAAGTAGTGAAGAAAAGAAGGATAGAAAAGAAAAGAAAGGTGTATGCGTCACCATTATTTCGTCTGTGCGAGGCATTTTCCAAGCTATTTTTAAGCTTTTTCATCTCTCGAAAACCAATTGTGTCTTTATTTGTTTAGTGTGTTTACATTTATGAAAATTTGAATCTCATTATTCTATAAAAACAGAGTTTTAGACCTTTCCCTCCACCATTTAAGTAAAATATCAATTCCGGGACAATCATTGCTCGGATAGAAAGAGAAAAATGAGTAGTACAATGAACAGAACATCTGAAGAAAATAATACTAAATAATACTATAAATGAATTATATGATTATCAAAATTTGTTTGGTTTAAAAATATTTTGGTGAAAAACCTGTTATGAGACACAGCTACATAAAATATTATATGAAAATTTTAGCGAGCATTAATACAGGCGAACCGTCTGGTTGCCAAAGGTGGCTAGTTCAGCAATAAAGTCGAAAACTAATCTAATTAAATATGAATTAACTATTAATATGCATGATTTAATTTCTTTTTACGAATTCCTATGTATTAATATCCCCAACAATAAATTATAACAATGAAGGAATTTGTAGATACATTCTTTAATATAGAATTTTGTAGTTATAAAACGTTTCCGATTTTGATCATTAATTTTTTTGAAATACTTGAACAATAAAACAATTATTCATCTCAATGTTGCAAAAAACTCATTTTCCAACTGTTAAAAGCCGATTTAAGCCGAAGCAGGCCTTTGTCCTTTTCCGTTTTAATTATTATTACCGCCATTAGTATTACAATTAATGGTACATTTAAATGACACTAATGAGGCAGTAAAATGGAAGTTCCATACTCTTTTTACGCAGGAAATGTCAAAACGACACTTTTTAGACTTTTCTATTTATTATTACGTGTTTGTGGCATTTGTTTTGAGAGGTAATAATTGAAAGTAATCTTTTCGAATGTAAAAATAGGCAAAATATAAATAAATTAACAAAAAAATTTTAATTTGTTTTTCTTTTGGAGTTCCGAGGGATTTTTTTTTAGATAAAATGACGTTCGTAAGTCTCTTTTTTATTCGTCGTTTTATAATTGTAGAAAGTCATACTAGTAAAAAAGTGATTCGTTTATAAGTCACAATGGACACAAAGATTCGATTATACGTCTTTTTGTGCATGATGTGTAATATTGATATCATGACTAACAAAGAATTATACAAATGTTTGTTTGATTTAGAGAGTCATAGTATGACTACTCAAGAGGAACATAGGTCTCTTATTTATCCGTCGTTTCATAACAGTCTCAAATCATCATAGTAATAAAGCTTTGTTTATAATCATAAAGGACGCAAAGATTCGATTATTCGTCTTTTTGTGCTTGATGTGTAATATTGTTATCATGACCAACAAAGAATTATCTAGGGCGTTCGTTCTGTTTAGAGGGTCGCAGTATGACTACTCAAGATTAACATAGGTCTCCCATTTATCCGTCGTTTCATAACTGTAGCAAGTCATCGTAGTAATAAAGCGTTTGTTTATAAGTCACAAAGACTCATTTATACGTCTTTTCCTATGTAATATGTATATCGATATCATGACCAAGTGGAGCATAATGCAGGGTGTTTGTTCTGCTAAGAGGATTGTAGTAGTCATAGAGAGGAGCAAACATTGCAGTGGAATATGGCGTCGTATTTAACATTGGAAAGTGAAAAATATGCACATATTTGGATGTCATGCTGAAAGTACAAAAAGTACAATAGCTACTAAAATTCGTTTAATTAACTGTTGCAAGAGACAGGGACAGAGGTGTCAGAGTCAGATATGTCCATTCAAAATTTGAATTCAATAAAATGTTGTTACAATGATCACAAATTTGCCAAAAAAAGTTTTTGTCAAATTGGAAAATAAATATGTCGCCAAAAAGGCTCTAGAATTCAAAAAAATTTAAATTCAAAAACAAAGATTTTTTAATAAAAATATAAATGGAAAGCAAATATATCTTTTCATTTGCAAAAATCTAAAGAGTACTATATTAAATAATGATTAAAATGTTGTATTTATATCGTATATCCAGGATTAGCAATTAAAATAATTTTTACAAAGTAAAGATCCATTGCTGATAACTTCTTTTATTTCCATCTTAATTTTAAGTTAACACATTTTTGGAAACTACAGAATAAGGAAAATTGAAAATTGGGTTGTATTCAATAGACATATCTTAATATTTTTAATAAAATTAAACCTAATTTTGTATTAAGAGAAATGAAATTAATAAAACTGAAAATTAAAAAGAATTTTATAAAAATAATTTAATATTTGAAGCATATTTAACAAAATATGGTAATCATGCGTAATGAAATTATATGATGAAATAGAAAGGAATTTTTTTCTAGTACAAAATGTAAAATTTGGAATGTTAATTAATGGAAAAAATAATTGTATTTGCCATATAAAACTTAGGCTGTCGGGTATATGTATTCGAACCAATTTATCCCGATTAACTAAACTCTCATATTTATTAATTTTTAACCATATTTTTGGTTAATATATTTTTTTATTTATTGCAATACATTGTTTGGAAATAGAAAAAATTGGTTTTGCGAGTTCATAAAAAATATATATATTTAAGTATGAATAATTTTAAGTTTCCTCATTCTAGAGTGAGATGCTATCTTTTTAAAAATTTCTTGAGCATGTGACAATACAAATATTTCCAATATAGCAGATTTCACATAGCAAGTGTTATTTTTCAGAATTCATATCTTGTAACACCAGAAAATCAGGCAGAGATATTTGAGAAATCGTAAACTTTTCGTAAAAGGTTGATAAATAGTCAAAATTTTAATCGAACTACCAGTTCAAAAATGCAAGAAAATTTTTACAGTACACACAGAATATCTCTTCTAGGCGCATTACTTAAGTCATGAAAAACTATTACATTATGAATTCAAAAAGATAAAATTTTTCATATAGACTTTAGAGCAAAGAAAGTTTTCAAACCATTGTAAATAATTATTAATTGAGGTAAAAGTCTATATAGATCTTAATAACTGGTAGTTTACAGCATTACTAGAACGTCGGCGTCTTGGTATCGGGGTAACGGTCTTCCCTCAGAGCTGGGCATCCCAGGCTCGAGTCCCTGTTCGGACAAGGTTGTTCTTTTCTGTTCTAAATGTAATGTATATGCATGTCCCCCATCCCTGTAAAAAGAGGCTGTGCATGATGAGTGAATAGTTATGTCATACTCTTTCTTGGCCCAAGTTGGCGCTATTTCAAAACAAAAGACACTCCTTTCGGCTTAAAATTCGCTAATGCTACTGCGAAGTCTGTCCATTGCAAGTGCCATTAACAACAACAACGATAGTACTGGAATAACTTATATATGTAACTAGGTTAAACATAAGCAAACCATTAGTTAGCCCATATAGTTTTGCGTGTCACATTCGTTTGCTCAACCCCTTATTACGGGGGGGGAGCAAATTCACCCATCTCATAGATAGAGAACAGAAAAACAAAGGTGCCTGAACCGGGAATCGAACCCGGGACGCCCAGATCACGGTAAAAACGGGCTACATAGGGGTATGACTTAATAATCAAATTGATTGCCATCTATACAAAACATAAAATGCATAATCTATACAAAACCATCTATACAAAACATAAAATCCATACAAAACATAAATGTCTCCTGAAAGCGTCCGTTTGTTTGAACGACAAAAACTCGAGAAATAGTTAACGGATATTGGAGATATTTATACCATTTTGTAGAGCATTTATTGTGGAAAGGTTTTAGTACATGATCAAAAATAAAAAAACAGGAGTTTTATAATTGCTATTTTAACTTTGCACTTATTTGCAGATGCGCGAAAACATCACATTGCTCATGCACAAAAAGCAAGAGCAGTGGAATGCATATGCAATATATTTTTTTCGATGCCATTCGACAAGCGATTTTTTTTTGTTTACGTTTATATTAAGCAAAGATTCAAACTCATTATGTCCCCCCCCCAAAAAAAAGGAAATTCAACCTTGGTCGAAAGATGAAAGAAACGTTCGGCTGGCAAATATCAGAGAAATAATGTCCACACTTTGGGAAGGAGAATCTGTTGATGAGCAAAATAACCGTCATTCTTTAAACTGCACTGCTACTGAAGTGAATTTCATGAGCAGCGAAATGATCGCCTGTGTTTTGTCTACGGTCATATCATATTTTTACCCTATTAACAGTCTAAATATTTCTGAATGTGTGATGTAAAAAACTGTTTTGTAGCTATTTTCGAAAATTTCTAAATATATTTTTATGTTTGTTTGGTGTTTCATAACATGCCCATATCATATCGGGTGGAGGCTAGACTGAAGTTTAAAGTTAATTTTTCTTCTTGGATGCTATGCCAAGGGATTGCCTTGGATGCTATGGCTTTTATAGTAATCCTATAAAAGGCTGATGACATTTTACAATTCACTCGATTGTTTGCAAAAATATAAACTTGGAAATCAAATTTAGTATCAAAAAATAAGTTGAAAAATGATCTTTGACACTTTCGGAATATTCAATTGGCATCATGCTTTTATTAAGAAATACAAAGGCACAATCAATATAGATTCCAAAACCAAATTTAATATAAAGATTGAAATGAAATCGGCTATATATATTTCGATGATGTCAAAACATAATTACTTGAACGGCCAAGCACCACGTGCTCGTGCAAGTTATATTATATTCTTACTCATTTCAATCGTTTCATTGAATGAGTCCTTTTAGCATCACAAACGTTCCAAAAAACGTTGTCTCGCAATGATTGTTAAAAAAATATCACATTTCCTATTTATTTCATTTTACATAATCACGTGCTCAAAATGACATTTTTCTGTGCTTTATTTGCTGTAGTCATTAACTTATTTTTTCAATCAGAGCTTTTGTAATTGCAATAGCAACACAGTATTAAAAGCTGGTTTTTTTGAGATGCTCGTGCTGATAATAAAATTTCAATTTTTCACCTACGGATTTTTGTTGACGCCAAAAACCTCATCCCAAAAACCACATTTTGTTCTAATATGATAAAAATAACTACAAAAGAAAATTTTGATACTTTCTGAATATACAATCAGTATCACGCTTTTATCACTAAACACATATGCGCAACCAATTTTGATGATTTGACGCAACAGAATCTTACTCGAAAATACACAAAGGAATCGAATCCAGAAAGCCACTGTGGTAAATTTCTTTTATATCTCACCGATCACAGTTTACTCGTAATAAATTAATGCAACTCATGTTATCTCGGGCTCCGTAATAAAATGCTTTCATTTATCTAAACTACGAGCTCTGCATTCCCATTCCATTTCTAGGAATGAAGAAGCGAGTAGTAAGGAAAATTCTTCTCGGCGACCCTGTCCTATCCTGTTACTTTTAATGAGCCTACCTCCAGGCGGAAGTGGTTGGCGCTTTTTATAGAAGATAAATGTCTGCCCATAAAACGCCTACACCACCCTCTCCGCCGGGTCATTCGCTTCAGCTGCAAATTGAAATCTAAATGATTCACTTAAATTGCGATTTTGCCGCGACAATGCTTGTTGAGGCAAAGCGGGCGACTAGTCAAAGTTATCGTTTGCTTGCGGAAGATTTCATTATTCGATTAATGAAAAATTTTGAAGATTGCAAGTTGCACATACTTTGTAATTACTAACTATTAGTTAGGTTGATTGCATTTAAGATCCGTTATAAAGCAACTTTGGGACATTTTGGGAAGGGCCTTTTAATTTTGAACCGAGGTCGAAATGAAGAGAGTGTCACTTGAATTGCACTCCCTATCCACACTACACCAGAGGGTGGACGTTTGGTCTGAATGGATTTGTGGTGATAACAATATAAGCCAGATAACATCCCTCGGACTGAAGTGCACTTTTGGTCCAACAGATAAGTTACTCGGCTACTAACCTGAAGATTCGGAGTTCGGCCCTAGCGCTATCTGCTATTCACTACAAATGGTAACCCGACGACCGACCTTGGATAAACGCAACCTTCGCACGTAGCTTCGTTCAACTGTCGTGGCGTCCTCTATCGGCGACTCAAAGCTCTAGACGCGCATTAAATACGACTTATTAACATCAACCAACACTTCACATATGTATCGTTCGCCAACTCACTGGGGGGATACTCTGTGGGGATTGTTATATAAGCCTATTAATATCCTTCGCGCTGAAGGGTCCCTTTTGATCGATCGGTATGTTACTCGGCTACTAACCATAAGATTGGGAATTCGGGCCAAACGCTATCCGCTAAATACAACTACAGATTTAATGTGAGCCAGATTCGCTAACAAAACTGTTCTTCGATGGTAATTGGTCAGGAACCTGGAACCTTCCGTTTTCGAAGTCGAGTTATTGCCTCTAAGCCACCACTGCGCTCACTAGCTATTAACTAGTTAAGAGCTTCGATCGAGAATATCTTAGCAATACATAAGCAGTATCTGTTAAAAGATACATGAACACGAAGCAATGACAAACTTAAAATGTGATAAATGTCTTTATTTAATAATTCCTTACTTTTGGGCAGTGTGTACTCTCGTCCAGTTCTATCAGAATTGCTCAAAATTATTATAATATAAAGGGCAACGATCTGACACTGGGGTAGTGCGTCTTCCTCTTGATCTGGACGTCCTGGGTTCGAGTCCTGGTTCGGGCAGGGTTGTTCTTCATCTCTTCGATGTGTGAATGTACCCCCACAGTAAAAATTGACAGTGCAAGCAAATGTGATGCGTGAGTAGCAAAGACGTACTCTTGATCCTAGTTGGATCTACTTAAAACAAGAAATGCACCCTAGGCTTAAAATTGCTGACTGAGTCAGCAAGCTTGTCCAGGGCAAGTGCCATTAGAAACAACAACAACTATTTGAAATTCTCAACTGGTCATGTCAATCACGCCAAAAGAACCACCTTTTTTCCACAGAGGTAGCGCATCTTCTTCTTAATCTGGGAGTCCCAGGTTCGAGTCACGGTTAAGGCATGGTTGTTCTTCTGTGTACTGTCTGTGAGGTGTATAAATGTGCCGCATGTAAAAAAATGAGTGTGTAGGTAAGTCGCGCTCTTGGCCCTAGTTGGCGCTACTTCATAAACAAGAGCCGTTTATTCGGCTTAAAATCGCTGACGGCCGTCATCGCTCTTGTCCATGGCAAGTGTCATTAGTAACAACCACAACTGTTTCGATCTCTTCGGCAAATCCGTATTTAAATTTGTCGCAATATTTAGCGATGACGAGTATACTCGTCAAATACAGAGTATGTGTGACATGAAATTATATTGTAATGAAATGGTTTTTGTTTTTAATTTTAGTAATTATATATTTATCTGCTAAAACTGACAAACATTTTCTGCATATGAATCATAAAATATTTCACCTTTTGAAAAACACGTAAAGAGGATACAAAAGAATCCTCATCACGGCTTTTTTTGCCGGACGCGCCATTTATCGAATAGTTTAAAGCAATTTATGGTTGTCTCTGGGATAACAAATGCAACAAAGTGATACACTAAAATAAACCAGTATATATTATTATTTTTATACTAATTATTAATATTTTTATTATTTGTGAGCATGATGTTATTTTGGTTTGAGGGTTTTTCAGCCTCAATATGCGTAGACAAACTTTTAAACTTTTGGGGGAATCAATTTTTTGTCTTTAGAGGTATTGAAAATAATGCAGAAGGTTGTTGTCACATTTGGCGATTTATCGACAAAAAATCGTCTAAAAACAGAAATTTAACTTGTAATTCAAAAGTTTAAATCAGTGACAATGTTTTTACATTTGCTGTTGTAAAAATGTTTTGATAATGCGAGAACAAGATGTTGCACTGGTTTAAGGTTTTGAAGCCACTAAATGAACGGGCAGAAAGTTGGCCATTTATCACTATTGGGACAACAATTTTCCGCTTTTATGGCTAATAGAAAATTGCAATGATGGTTGTCACATTTTGAGATTTATCACCAACAAAAAGTCACAACTTGACACGAATGTCGACCATGTACCCGGTTCTCGATATATCGGCGCATGAAAGTCACACGAATGTTTCAAAACTGTTTAAGTTGGTCAATGACTTGAATTGACTAAGACAAATAATGGCTTAAAATAATAATATTCTCACATGATAATATGAAATTTGCGATAACAGATTTCCCTTTTTAAATTTTTTTTTTTTCAATTTGAACTTAGCCTTATAATATTTTAAATGTCTCTTGAAATTTACGAATATTTTTGAGTTTATACTAAAGTTTTATTTTAATTATTAAATTTTAATAATTATTTATTTTAAAATCTCAATTTAAACTGAAAATTGTCGCTATTTACTATTTTTGACGAATAAACTCGTCATAACGCAAAATGTATTTTTTCTATGACGAGTGTACTCGTCAAAAGCAAACTAGTCTAACAGTTTATTTTTTACTTTTAAATGAATAATAGATCGCTTATTTATATTACAATTTGCTTGTGTAGTTATATTACAATAGATCGTGTAGTTATATTACAATAGATCGTGTAGTTATATTTGTTGAAGCATGTTTGGAGTAATCAAAATAACGTTCCAGTTTGAAGCTGCATGAAGATTTTTTTGTGGATAGATCACATAATTGTGAACTTTGGTCATGATGAGACAATGAGTCAAAATAGCACATGAGTCAAGAAAGGCAGTAAAATATAAATGACTCATAAAAAATCACAGTACAGCAGCATTAGCATTTTTTTCTTCCAATAGAAACATTTGTTAACATTCTGTAGCTTTTAGATCATCTGATTAAATATATTTATTTTTGTATTGGAATATCTATTTCATACTAATACAATTTTATAAAAACATACATATTGAGAAAAGCAATTTTCCCCTTAATTTTTAAAAAAGAAATTGCCATTTAACTGATATATTTTGGTATTTTTGTTGTATATGGTTTATTTTCATTATTTTAATTCAAATATTGAAAAATGTAATTATTTTCAAATTACAAAAAAAGACCTTTTCGACCGTAGTAACACACTTGTATCAAAAATTCATCCATTTTATGCAGATATCATAAAAGTCATTTGCATGTGAATGATTACTTAAAAACTGAAGAGGTTTAAATTGAATTTCTCGTGATCAAATGTATTGAGCATTTGGGATATATTTAAAGATTTTTTTAAAAAAAGCCTACATATAAGTGTCCTTTTAAGAACGGTGTTCTTTTAGTACAAAGATGCACAACCTTTTCAGGATGAGGGGCCAAAATATGAAAAAGGATCATGTCGATGGCCAAAGTAACTCATAAAAGTTAAAAACATGTTATAAACATGAAACTCGGTTTTTTAAAGCAATACGCAGTTATTTACAATTATACTTCACTTATTTTACTCATGCACACATTATGCAATAAATAAATGAATAAAACACAAACATTATAGATATGATTAAAATACTTTTACCTCACAAAAAAAATCCCGCAGTAAAGGTGACAAACTTGAAATAGAATAACAGAAAAAAATGGGGGGGGACTGTACAGAGACTGTACTGTACAAATTATTAAAATTTAATGAGATGTCTAAAATCTGGAACTGAATATTTGATGTTAATTGATTTTATTCTGGACTTAAGATTGGTTGGGCAATACGTAGAATAAAAGAAAGGTTCTTATATACTATTCTATTTTTTAATTTTTTATTTGTTTAAATTCATTAGTGAGAACGTTTGCTCACAAATGTAAGAGCTGCCACAAAAAACTGCACATGCAGCTTTATTTTGCTTTAAGCATGAAAATTCCTCAGGTAAATCTTTATAAAATTCTAATATCGGTTTTTATTTGTATATTTTTTTAAAAAATCAGAATTCTATAAATTAATTAAAGCTAACTGTATACTCCCATCCATTAGATTTATACCAACAGAAATTTTTGTTTGCTGATTTTCAAAATCTGAAAACCGATCATCAAATGCGTTACGCTCTATATGCCTTTATAAAATAAATGATAATAATCTAAAACTGCGAAATCAAAAGAGAATATCTGACCCGTTCTGTGGCTGCGATTACGAAATAACCGATCTACTAGTAAAACCACGCTGTGTTGTTTATTTGATTGATCGTCACAATCACGTCCGCGAGCTTCTCCTTTACGAAAACTCGTACTGGAAGGTAGCCAGGAAAGGAACAAATTGAAAAGCCGCATAATAAAAAGTAAATAAACCTAATCAACAAATGTAAATTATTTATTCTGATGTAGAATTGTTTTCGAATCCGATTCCCCCCCCTGTTTATTGGAAAAGGTCTAATTTCATTTTAAATATCTTAAATATCTTATTTTATTAACAACATTAGCGGGCCAACTTCAGAAACTACGCGGGACAATTTTGGTCCGCGGTCCATAGGCTGTGCATCCCTGTTTTAGTACCAACTGTTTCTTATAGTTTTCAAAAACATAAGGATGGTCTTATTTTTTCAATTAATTAATATTTAATTATCGTTACCTGATAATGGCAAAATAGGGCTGTCCGAGATCCAGTCTCCCTGCCTCACAGTCGAAAATTAACATCGTTTTCTGGAAGGAAAGAAAATCGAATACGTTTGTGAAAAGTTAATGAACATAACTTAATGAACATAACTTAATGTTTAATATCCATGTTATATTTATAATTTTTTAATAGACACAAAATGTTATGTTAATTTGCCTTTCAGGCCTCACAAATCTGAGTCATGTCTATACAGATCTACATATTACTTTTTTCAACGGTTTTATTTCACTTGAGTTGTTTATCGAATTGAGTTAAAATTAAATTTGAATCTCTACTCTAATATTTTTAAAAAATCGAAACATTATGTATTGGTCATCTTCGCGAAATGAACTGGTCCGTCAGGGATATTAGTTCTATTTAACTTCAATTAAATATAATTCTTATAATTAGGAAAATCTTCATATTCATGATTCCGTTCAAATGTCAGAATTAAAAATCGTATTTAAATTGTCTTACACATGCTCTAATCACTGTATGCATGAACCATCCAAAAGAAAACCAATCCCGTATCGTATTTCTTTTAAAAATGCCATTGTGTGATTCATCTATCATCTAAACTTCGACTGAATGTAATAATAATTTTTTATTTGTCTTGTTAACACCACTCATATTAAACGGAATTTTCTGAAATTTTCGGCAATGAAAAGAATTATTAAATCGGAGTAAAAAGGATAGAATTTTAGGGTAAAATCAATATCTGTTATTAGAAATTATTTAAAATATATATTTAAAAGAAATCACCAAAATGTAAAACAAAAATTGTGAGATTATTATATTTTTTTTATTATTATTATTAATTTTGAAACGATACAAAAATGGTTTCCA
Source organism: Argiope argentata (assembly GCA_026289955.1). Taxonomy (NCBI): domain Eukaryota; kingdom Metazoa; phylum Arthropoda; class Arachnida; order Araneae; family Araneidae; genus Argiope; species Argiope argentata. Next base: position 5,623,434 of record JAOUZG010004491.1, on the reverse strand, counting down.
GAAGCTGTTGTAAAGATGAAATTAAAAAGTCTACTAAATTTTTAAAAAATTAAGAATTTAAAAAAGAATTTTAAAACTACTTTTCTAAAATTCTAAT
>JAOUZG010004491.1:5571797-5583925 GCA_026289955.1 Argiope argentata | reverse complement strand
CAAGCAAAAATGATCACTGTTGCCAACAAAAAAATATACAATAACCAAAGTGGGTGTTGCCACCACTTTTTAAAATATAAATTAACACATCACTTCTAAACAAAATACTAAATGACTGTTTGGAAAAAGTGGAAAGCCGCCATATAGATGCTATGTTTTATTTGATTTTTGCTTTCACTATTTGCATAATATTTATCAGGTATGGAATCATTTACTCAAATCATCAGAATTTCTTCAATATCAATGGTTATAACAGAAGTTGCGAGTTCAGCTTTCAGTAGTGGTAAAAATATGTCCATCGAATATCCCCCCCCTTTTTTTTTTAAACAATATTATTCAGCAAATCTGAAATCACTTGCTTATTCAAACAGCAATTCGTCATAGCATTATAGTTAGAAAAAAAGCCAGGTATTCAGTCTTTACAATTGGTTAAAAATACATGTGTAAAATATTTTCCCTTCCTTTACTTACGTAACATTCAACTGAAATACTACTTCGACCTAATACAGGTTAAGAGTCTTGAGTTCAGGCACTCCATTATACTGCACTCAAGTCGGCAAATCCTCCTAAAGCAGCCTTAAGGTCGAATAATCCTCATCATAATAGCTATTTTACTGATATGATACACCAGGGAATGTGAGTTCAACTCTCATTGGTAGTTAAAGGATTACGGTCTATGTTATTTGTTTTTTACGTTTGTACGATATTTAAGATAATTATTCATTTTGGTTTGCTATTTGGCAATCTGCTATAGATCACTGGTTTAAACTTTGATATTGTAAACTATAAAATGTTAAAAAATTGATATTAGTTTTTAAAAACTTTGAGGTGAATGAAAAATTTTTAACATTCAAATTTATATGCAAATGATACACCCCTAAACTGAAAGATGATATACGTCAATACTAGTAATTTTTTATGACATTATTTCCTCCTGCATTTTGCAGTTAGTTTATGGGGCTATATTTAATATTTACAGGCGGATAATTAATTTTGAGTCTCCTTTGTAGTGTAAAAATTTGCTTTTTCTGTTATAAAATCAGATTTTATTTTTCTATTGGTTGCTGTGTTTCATAAAACTTTGATTATTAATTTTAGCTCATAAGACAGTATTCCAATCAAATAATCATCATTCCAATATCAATCATGTATATCTCACGCACACAACGATTAATATCATAAAAGATCGGTACTTACATATTAGACCGTCCATCCGCCAACAACGCCAAATTTCATTTTGGTGGCCAAAGCTCTGTAATGCTTTTAAATACGTGACAAAACAATTATGGCGCTTAGGCGATCTATTGGCGACCGTTTTTTGATTTGGCGAAAATGATCGACGGCTTAGTACGGAAGTACCGAAATATCATATCATAAATCTAAATACAAAGAATGCAAATAAGGAAATTAAGAAAATTTTGAAAAACTATTTCCCTAATGTAATTATTATCAACCCGTGTGTTACTTTATTTTAAGTCTGAATCTGCCCAGACAGACAGACCTCCTTTAAATAGAATTCTTTCGAAATTTCATATAAATCTAAACATTTTGTTGTAATTCTATACACCAAATTTCAGCCACCTAACTCAAAGCGCTTTTGATTTATCTTGTTCATAAACAGACAGATAGACGTAAGGACATAAATGTTTTTTTTCAAATGAAAAAAAATGTTGAAAATAGGGATTTCCTCAAACCTTTTAGTTTGAATTTGACATTTACAACAATTGTTTTATATTTGGTACATGAGAAAATAAAAACAAGAATTATTTTCATAATATTTGGATTCATATTGTTATTGTTACTTATGTCACTTGCCATTGGACAAGCCCCGCTGAATGATACATCAGTAGATTTAAGCCGAAAGGAGCGTCTCTTGTTTTTAAAGTAGTGCAACTAGGGCCAAGAGTACGACTTAGCTACACACTCATCAAAGTCACTTGCACAGCCCCTTTTTACAGAGAGTACACAGAACAGCCATGCCCGTACCGGGACTCCCAGAACACGAGGAAGACGCGCTACCTCTGAGCCAGAGAGCCGGCTGAATTCATATAAATATTAGATACAGTAATAAAAAAATTAAAAATAGTTTAAATTTTTTTTAAATTTGAATAAAATGTTTTTAAAATATAAATGGATACGAAAGTTACATTCCCCTATGATGAAAAATAATACGCCTCAATGATTATTATTTTATATTAAAACATTTTTCTTCTTGCATTTTGCTATCATTGTATGGTGTTATGCCTCAAAATAAATTCCCATTTGTTCAATAAATGCTGACAATTCCATCAAAATTATTTTTTTTTATAAAAATCGATTGAAGTCAATGTTATGAAACGATTAAAGACTTTCGTTTCCATTTCCTGATGCTAAAGTGTAAATAAATGAAGATATAGTGTTTTGTTTTTTTCTTGGTACAACAAGAAACTAAATAAAAGGATCTCAAGTCATATATCTTCCAAGACAAGAAAGATTTGCTTTATGAAAGTAATTTTTCATTCTTTCCTACTTTTAAAATAAACTAAATTTGAGCGTAATAACGTCCAGTTGACGCTCTGACAGGAATAAAATGCATCTCGTATGCAAAAATAAAACTCGCGGAGTAAAAATATTTTAATCAAATGAGTTTCGTTGCTTTTTAAAAAGAAGACTCGCTATTCATTTGAGTTATTTTACAGAACTAATTAGTTTGGTTAGATAAAAGATGAAGTGCGACATGAATTGAAAATGCCTGCTGACATAAAGATTTTCGAAAACTTAAAAGAGTCAAGTTTACCGGTTTATACGAATAGTTAATTAAGCGAGCTGGTTGAAGTGCTCTACCTGATCTTGATAAATAACTGTTTTTAAATTTATTTTTTTTCACAAGCACTAATATACTTGGGGCTAAAAACTTTTTTTTTTCTAAAAAGAGATACACTACAAAAAAACCTTTTTTTTTACATTTTTTTTTACAAACAAGAGAAGTGACTCCGATTTTAAGTATCTTATCTAAACAAAATTTCCAAAAAGTTTAAATGGGAAATTTGAATTAACCTAAAGATTTCATTATTAATTATTTTACCCCACTTTCTATCTTAGACAGATTTCCAATTTATTCTTGTTCAAAATTAGAAATCCAAATTCAATGAAAAAAATCCGAAAAATCATTAGTTATTTATTTAGAAATGATTGAAAACGTAAAAGGCTAAATTAAGTTATTATTTAAATTGTATAATTACGAATACTGATTAACGTTGTTTCCTACATATCAAGTCAATGTAGTAAATACGGAACTGATTATTTTTTAACATGAATCCTTCTATTGCCATTTACTACAAATGATAGGGTTATTGATATGCATTTTTAGATACTTATTATACCGTTCAACGTTATCGCCAATGAGTTGCTAAACCGCCAATTACGGCAATTCGGTAATGGTGTAATCCGTTGATATTTATCGTCAAATTTAAATCCGTCGCCAATGAGTTTCTAAACCGTTGGCGACCATTGGAGAAGACGGTCTAATACCTAAGTACCTATTTTTGTCATTTTAATTTTATTGTTGGCGTTGATGTTTCTTATGGCTCTTGCCACTGACAAGCTCGCTGAGGTGGTAAGTGATTTAAGCCTAATCAGCGTCTCATGTTTTCTAGTAGCGCCAACTGGTACCAAGAGTACTACTTTTGCTACTCACTCATCACATTCGCTTGCACAACCTCTTTTTACAAGGGGGCACATTCCCACTCCTTACAGATAAAACAAAGAACAACCATGCCTTAACCGGGACGCCCAGATCACGGGGACGTCATAGAACAAATTCTCCGACCCGCCGTGAAGGTACACGAATTAACCATAAGCCGAATTAACTGGCAATTAACGGGAACTGTGGTTGAGTCCTAATGGCCATCACCGGCCACAATACAACCCTCCTCGAAGGAAATACATCCCTTCATAAATGGGAGGAAACTCACCCCCACCTATTAGTGAACCCACTGGGTTGGCAAGATCCAACCACCATACCGGAAGCATCTCATCCCCAATTACGAGGTGCCCCCGAGGGGGGAGATCACAGGGAAGACACGCTACCTCTGTGCCAGGATGCCAGCTTCTTATTTCATACTTTTAGAGGCCAAATAAAGTTTTTTGAGTATTTTTTATCAAATTCGATTGATGTGATACTAGGAATAATACTAGGTTAAACTAGGCATATACATAGGTTAAATATTAGGTATAAAGTATTAAAAACAACATAGAATTTTGTTGAAACTTAATTCGCAAGGTTCTTCTAAAGCATTGAATGAGTGCCATTAAATGTTGGATAAAGAATTGAAAACAACATACAATCTCGTTGAAACTTAATTCACAAGGTTCTTATAAAGCATAAATATCATTAAATGCTAGGCTTAAAGAACTGGAAACAACATATTATTTAAAAATGGTACTAACAAACGTTAAAATGTTACACTCCTACGGTAACAAATCCTTTTCATCTATCTTATAACGGTCTTAAATTATCATTTCACAACCAGTGCTAGAAAATCAGTATCCATAAACAGATATTCCTCATCCAAAAATCATTTATCCCGAGCTAACTCTCAAAAGAGTCCATTTAGCTCTCCGAGTCTAATACGCAAAGTGATCACACACTGACTCATATTTCGCTTTATTGGAAAAGGCCAGAGCAGCAGATTTTATTGCGATGATCTACTTGCAAAATGAAGTTTATTGTTTCCCCGGTTTTGAAAGGTCCCGATGCTCCTTCGCGTGGGAACATTAAGGAATGGACGAATCGATAGCTCTGAGAGTCCCCTCTTTTGACATTCCATTATTAGCAAATACCTCAAGGAATAATCGAAGTAATGGAATTATCGGGATATTTTAGTTTCAGTGATATTTCGTCTGATCTGTTTTCGAAGTCAGAATGGATTGCTTATTACTTTGTAGTATAGGTTTATAAGGTTTCGATTGCATTTTGAATGAAATTATTAGAGTTTATAGATGTTAGAATAAGGGATTTTAGTATCTATAAATAAAACTAAAAAGCTTGAATATTTTTTATGATAGAATTTCAAATTGTTGAACAGGTTTCCTTCAAATTTCACAAACTCTATGAAATCTATGAAAAGACTTCTCGAATGCATTGTGACAATGAATGATATAATACTTTTCATATTATTTAATTTATTATTTTCATTGCGTGTGACTAATATTTTTTTCAGCAAACAAATAGGCCTATGTACAAGAAGTTTTGCAAATTTTATTTAAAAAGTCGAAACATGAGAAAAAGAATTATTTAAAAAAATATTTAATTAAAAAGAAAAATAAATAAGAATAATAAAGATAATTAAAAAGAAAAAAACTCTTTTGTTCGAACATTGTTTTATATTTCCTTTTTAATAAAAAATTAATACAATATTCAATAAATTTCTGAAATTTGGGTTTCTATTCCACATTTTAAACTTATATCAATGTTCCAAATCATAAATGTTTACTTCAAACTTGTATAGATTTTTTTAATTATAAAAATAAATAAAGGAAAGATATTAATACTCTGCAGTTTTTTAAAACTTGACGAATTCAATCAAGATATTTCTAGAAACATTGAAAATTAAATTTATTCAAGCAATATATTTTCTTATTCTATTTGAAAGAAAATCGTTTTCGAAAAAAATATTTTGCATATTTTAATACTTTATATAAAGAAAATATTCAATTACAAATATTTTATATGAAGTATTTTATTTCATCCATTTATATAAACTAGTTTATCTTTATATTTAAATTTAATATTTGATGATTTTCACGTTTGCCTAAATAATTGTTACGTTATAAATACTTTAAAAGTTGTTCTCTGATGCTAAAATAAAAGATATCTCAATGGAGATTTTTCACAAATTAAGAAATAATTGATTTTTTGTGAACTTTAGGATAAAATAATTCGTTACAAATATTCCAAATTCAGTTTTCACAGTGAAATGTGAGATAGATTTTAATAAAGTTTGGTGAGAATTAATTAAGCAGTTAATTTTCAATATTTAAAGAAATACAAGATCAGTTTCCTTCTTTGATTCTATCTGTTAGTTGTTTATAGAGGAGAATAAAATGTTTTTATCCATCAATCAATGTTTAAGTGCAAAATGTAATACCACGACCGTAATAAGAAGTTTTATTTCCATCTATCTGCCTTTAGCTGAACGTTGAATTATTTCAAACCCAGGCATTCTAGATAAATATTTTCGTTCATTGCTTTAAGATTCTTAAACCTTAGTTTGATTTGTTTATTCTTCAAGGTGACTTTAAATTCAATTGATACTTTTATATATTTTATTAAAAAACAAAAAAATATTTTTAAAAAATTTTAAGTCAATTCCTAAATAGATCAACAAAGAAAATTTTTATTTTAGTTACTTTTTATTAAATAATTATTATTAATATAAATAAATTATCAAAAAATTCTGTCTGGCAGAAACAGAAACTAGCCCATATCCGTTGAAAATAAATCAGAACACTATGTGCATGCGTTAATTTTCAAAGCCAATTGCGGCTATGCAAATGCGTGAATTTACTAAGCCAGTTGGTGTAACGCAATACAGATAAGAAATTTTTAATTTCCTTTATTCTATTTCATTTTAATTCAAAAGTACTTCAAAATGAATCTAAAAAATCTATGGATTAACAATGTTTAACTTTAAATTCATCATGTGAATCATTAAGAAAATAAAACCGTTTGAAACTACAGGTCGAAAACGTGTTAAGCCTAACCTCATTAGCGTGGGAAAACAACAAACTGAAGTCTTACTCATTTGGTGGTGGGGAAATGAAGAATATTTGCGGGAAAATTAAGTTAGTTTTTAATGAATAAAATTGAACCAAATTAAATAATTAATATTTGAAAAAACTATATTAACATCAAGTGTCAATCACAACAAATTTTTTAAAAAAGTGGATTTGAACTTGAGTGGATGAATGAAAAATATTTTATAAATAATTGAAAATTTGAACAAGATATATATATCTTATGAGTAACTAATACTAGGAATTGAAAAAAAAATCCTATTTATATAGTCTTACATTTCTGAAGTGCACTACTACATCAGGATAATGTAATGAAAGTTAATATGAAAAAATTCATTTGAAATTTTGAGCCTTTAACCCTAACAATATTTTGATATTTTTAAATTGTGGTCTTAATCTCTGACTCCATCAGTTATTATCGATTCAGTTTTAAATCAGGTAATTTACAGAAAAGCCAGTCTTAAAATATTAAAAATTTGACTGCAAGTGAATATTCTGATTTAGATATGATGGGCAAAGAAAATAATTTTTGTCATAACTTTTAAACAGCTAAAAGGTCTAAAAAAAGTATTTGATAAAAATTAAATGTAAATTTATTCATCACATACAAGTTGATTTTTCATATGTATCATAGATAGCAGTAAACACATTTTTAATTTTAAAAAATTTACAAAATCAAAACTTTCTTCTCTGCAAAGCTATTTTTTTAATTTAAAAGCAATGAGTAGAACTTAAATTTTAGGCATTTATATGCAATGATGTTATTGAAGGAAATAATTAGGATTTCGATTAAATATTCAAGAATTCAATAAATGATTATTTTCTAGATTATCCTCTATTATCCTTTGAAAGATTGCATGCCGAATAGATCTATTTCCAATGTTCTAAATCATTTTGCAGCTATATAATATAACATCGTGATTTTAACAGTGTATAACAAATTATTCTTTTTATCATGTCAGAACATGATGTTATTTTGGGAATGAGGCATACAATAATCCGTAGACAAAAAAATAAAAAAAAATAAATAAAAACCGTAGGCAAAAAATTAAAATTTTACTATCTGCATGAACGTCTCAAAAAATCAGCTTTTAATAACAAGTTGTCATTGCATTTACAAAAGCTCTGATTAAAAAAAAGAAGTTAATGACTGCAGCCAATAAAACCTAGAAAAATGTCATTTTAAATACGTGATTAAATGAAATGAAGCAATTTGAAAATGTGATATGTTTATAAACAATCAATGCAAGACAAAGTTTTTTGGATCGTTGACAATACTAAAGTTACTCATTCTATAAAACAAAATTATATTTTTATTCATTTTAATTCACCTTAGATGCGTAAAATTTTTGACATTTCTGATTTGAAATCCAGACAAAATATTTATCTTCTCCTTTTTATCATGCATGGCGTTTCTTTTGGGATGAAGTTTTTGGCATAAACAAAAATTCGCAGTCGAAAAAAAAATTAAATCCGTAGGTGAAACATAAATATTTTTTATCTGCTCGAGCATCTCAAAAAATCAGCTTTTAATAACGCGTTGCCATAGCATTTAAAAAACTCTGATTAAAAAAATAAGTTAATGACTGCAACAAATAAAACCTAGAGAAATATCATTTTGAGCATGTAATTATGTGAAATGAAAGAAATAGGAAATGTGATTTTTTAAAAACAATAAATGCGAGACAAAAGTTTTTTACATCGTCTGCAATACTGAAGTGACTCATTCAATGAAACGATTGAAATGAATACAGATATAACTTAACTTGCACGAGCGCGTGGTGCTTGGCCGTTCAAGAAATTAGGTTTTGACAAGATACATAGAAATATGCATAGCAGATTTTCTTTCAATCTTTGTATTTATTTCATTTTTTGTCTATAATAACAAGTCAAATGATTTCATCTTTGGTTATTTCAGCAAAAAAAATTTCGGTTTTTTTTTCAATTTATATTATTAGTTTACACTCCCCTTTCATATATCCTGTTCAAATTATCAATCGTTAATAAGATACCTTTTATTTATCCATTCAAGTTCAAATACATTTTTAAAAACTTGTAGTGGATGACACTTGATGTTAATACAGTTTTTTAAAAATTTAAATTCATTATTTAATCTTAATTAATTTTTAATACTTTAAATAGTGTTTTAGTAGTTTTAATGAAAACTGCTAAATCAAAAGGCAATAGCTCAATCGGTAAAATGCGAGGTCTTCAGTATTTTTCACTTGAAGATGAAGAATGTAATTTCAATTCTTGCTAACTAAAGAGAGGAAATTTCACTAAAAGCAAAAATGCTAATATCTATATATTTGAAACAAACATAAAAGGCTCTATACATCAAAGTTGATATTTATTAATTTACTAAATTTAAATTAATTTTAATTTCATATTAATTAATTTTAAAATTAATTTATAAGCATTTGACATACAGAAGGCTCTTGTAATTTAATATATATATTTTTTCAAATTTCAGTTAGCATTTCAATACTTTTTTGTTATTGTTATCTTATGAAATCTGATGCTATATTATTATTTACACGTATTATACATCAATAAAACATTTTATTTTTGAGCAAAAGAGGCTATTTTAAAAGAAATATATAATTTTTTCGCATTTTTAATTTGTATAAACGTTTGTTATATATGTATTTTTTCAAACTTTAATTTTGATTAAATTAAAATAAATTCAATACAATTATTGCCATTCGACTCAAATGTTATGCTAATTTTGGGGTGATTTCCTGCATATTTCCTATCTTGAGTTTAGTTGTTTATTTTTAAAAACTTCAAGATAATCGCATAAAAGTATAATTGTTATCAAAATCAATTATTTTAAGAAACAATTAGCTTTATTCTCTTTTGTAATAAAACAACTTATTCATTTTCTGAAATAAATAATCTAGGTAATTTTATTAAATGCATTAATTTTCATCACATTCTAAAAATATTTAATTGAAATAAACATATTTACCGCATAAAAGGTTCTTTTTTCCTGTTTTCAAATACTTTTTCGAGCAAACAGCAGAGAATTAATTAAATGACCAAGCAGTTTCTGACTGAAGAAAAAATTAATCAAGAAGGACTTTTTGTAATAAGACCTTAATTAATAAACTAAATCATGTTTCTCGAAACGATAGCGATATTTGTGAAGCAGAACTTACTTAGGAAGGAATAAACCCTATTTAACAATAAATAACACATTCATAACAACAGATGTACATATTTATAAGAGGGATTTTCCTAAAGCTTCTTATTAGATGATTTTGTCTTTTTATAATTTATATGCTGACATTGTAGCTGCTTTTATTATATTTTAGGCTTTATCCGCATTTTTCAGCATCCTATTTATATAAAGAGTGTCCGAAATCTGGCAAGAATAAATATTATGCGGTTTATTCCAAGAACTATTTCCGATAAAATATATTTCCGTAAAAGATGTTTTCATATCTTTAGACCATGCTGTTTATAGCATGGTATTTGTCATAAACAGATAAAGACCAAATACACACCTTCACTTAGTTCTACATGAGTCCCATCTAGAAATTAAATCTACAAATTTCAGCTTGTAAAAAGTTTTGCTTATTTCGGTAATATAGTGTTACGTTTTTAGCTTAGCGGGTTCGGATTGAATGGACTTTATTTGAGGACAGCACAAACAAATTTATTTACAGCTATTTGCAAGTATTTACAGGATGACTCGATAAAGTAAAAACTTCAGATAAAACATAATCCAACTGTCAACAGTCACCAACAGTGTAAATGCAAGCCTTACGCACAATAAAAACAGACTGTAAAACAGCTATAGTATAGCACAACAAACAGTAAATCGCAGCGAGCTCAACTATATAAAGTTAGCAGCAAACGTAAACACAGCTCACTATTAATAAGCTAGAAAAGTTATCAGTTGGCTATAACGAGACGCTTCTCTTCCGAAAGGAAACTGCCGAAACTGCGGAACCCGTTCCTTATATAGTTGAGTGAGTGAGCTCTCAAAAGTACGCGAAACTTCATGAACGATCCGGTGGCTACCAGACTATTCCTTTCGCCAAACTAACCCGGCTGGCGCGAAGCTCCTCGTCAAACGTCGCCAACTTCGTCGAGCTTCCGCAGCGCTCGCCCGCGTGTAACAATAGTTAATGAAGACAATAGTATAGTCGAGGAACTATATGGAACAAGGAATAGTATAGTCAATTCAACGTTGTCTAATTGATGCAAATAAAGCCTTTTTCGAACAAAAACGACTTTTTTAAAATTCTCACTACTATCAAAAAATACAAATTTTTTACTATATAAGACCTTAATTAGACCAATGCTTACTTATGGCTCAAGGACCTGGACATTGACCAAAGTTGGAAAAAATGAATAGTTATTTTCGAAAGAAAAATTCTTCTAACCATTCTTGATGGGATAGAAATCAGAAATATTTAGAGAAGATGATACAGTTTTGAGCTATATAAAATCTACAGAGAGCCAGATATAAAAAGTTCATAAAAGAATTATCGGATAAGCTGGGCGGCTTATATATTTAGAATAGATGGTGATTCCATATTTAAAAAAAAATCTTTTATATAAACATCTGACAAGTAGGAAAAGGTCTAGACCAAAAGGAGATGGATGGGGTCAGTGGATAAGACTTCCTGGCTATCCCAAAAAGAAAATGGTGGTCATTGTCAAAAATAGAACACGATGGAACAAAATTCAGAAGAAGGCACTGTTTCACTCTGAGATATATAGACAAACATGATGATGTTGATGGTTTATTTCAAAATAGAAAATTTTAATTTTAGAATTTGGATTATTTAGTTTTTAATAATTGGTTAAAATCAAAGTTAATATTGCTTGGAAAATAAATTTACTTTACTTTTGGTAAAGAATGTATTTCTAATTTTTTACCGTTAGCAGAAATAACTGACCGTATTACGAATGAACAAAGCTAGCTGAGAACACATATTGATCTTGAAAGATCGATATTAGATGATGGAATCTTAGGGTTTGATGATCGTTTGCAGATGGTATGTAGTCCCCTAGTATTAACATGGAGTAAAAATTAAAAAATTGTTACAAAAACGATAAATATTTAAAATTATGAATCAAGATTTCCCGAAAATCTTAAGAATATAACATAAAAAGTATCAGAATTATTAAAAAGATCCATAGTTTTTTATTTTAAATTTACACAAACATGCAATAATATAAAATATACATGTATACAATATAAAATCTTATTATTTCAGAACATTGAGTTATTTTCGTTAGAAGGTTTTGAATAATTGAATACAACGAATTATTGCTACTCGAAATTCCGTATATATATATATATATATATATATATATATATATATATATATATA
>JAOUZG010004491.1:5538174-5571697 GCA_026289955.1 Argiope argentata | reverse complement strand
ACAGAGGGAGAGGGATAGAGATCGATAGAGAAGTCTCGTGATTGTTTCAAACGGTTTAAAACTAATTAATGACTTAAGTTAATTACGACAAATAATGAGCAGCAAGTAATTTTAAAAGAAAATATTTAAAAGTAAATTATTGTGTTCCTACATGATGCACAATAAAGTTTTTTTACTCTTTTTAAATTCGACACGAGCGTTGTATCCTTTTAATTCAAACATATGCAAACGTGGCGAAATGAAAATAATGTGTAATTATATTAAACGAGCGAATGAAAATAATGTGTAATTATATTAGAATGACTATACTGAATTTATTCAGAAATTTGAAGTAGGAAAAATGAGAAAGTTACCGAAAATAAATAAAAAAACAAAGACGATCAACCAAAAGGCGCAATTACAAAACTGTATGCTATACCATATAAAAAAAAATATTTCATCTAGTTATCTGTAAAATGAGCAGAGATATTTCGATTAAAATTATGAGCTTTCCACGACTTTAAAAAGGGTTCATTCTAAAATGGAAAAAGGTAACTCCGGTATTGAACATCTCCTCCCGTCGTGCTTTCCAAAGTATAATATTTGTTTATTTTCATCGTTGTTTAACTTTCATCTCATCATTGTTTAACTCTGATAAACTATATCATGATAATAAGATACGATAAGAAAGAAACAAAAGCAAAAGGAAAAATATCCAAAGAAAAAAAATTTACTTTTAACTTAGACAAAAGCGCACAGGTGATGTAATTAAATAATAAAAATAAATGACTTAATATTTTAATGGAAAAAATTCATATAAATTTTGAAATCAATTTTGTAAAATTGATTAATAAGTAAGTAATAAAATATATAAGCACAGAAACATAAATAAATAACAAGAATGAATATATAATAGAAAAATAAAAGTTGCAAAAAATTAAATATAAATAATAAATAAACTTTATAATATAATATAAATAATTGCATCCTCCATGATCAAAAAAACTCACTGTTTACATAAAACAATAAGAAATTCTCAAAGTCAATTGCATATTTAAAAAAAGAATAAAAAATTAAAATAAAATGCTATGCCTACTTCCATGTATCATGTTAGAGCACAATTTCTTGAACAGCCAAACACCACGTGCTAGAGCAAGATAAATTATATTTCTATTCATTTTAATTATTTCATTGAATTAGCAACTTTAGTACTGCATTTATTGTTTACAAAAATATCACATTTCCTATTTCATTTCCTTTCATATAATCACGCGCTCAAAATGACATTTTTCTAGGTTTTATTTGCTATAGTCATTAACTTATTTTTTTAATCAGAGCTTTTGTAAATGCAATGCCAGCGTGTTATTAAAAGTTGATTTTTTGAGATGCTCGCGCAAATAATAAAATTTTTATTTTTCGCTTACGGATTTTTGTTGACACTAAAAACTCATCCCAAAAACATCATGTGCTGACATGATAAAAACACAATGTCTATCACAAAATTTAGGGGAGAAATGAAAGACGTTGTCAGTAATAAAATTTTGAAACTGGAAGGAATTTATCCAAAAAAATGATAAGTGGGTTAGTTACTGAAGTAGACTTCTGTCTGTCACTGAACTGTCGAATCACTGATTTAAAAAAATCTCTTTTTATTACAAAAGTTTTATTTTTATCAAAGAAATTTTTTTAAAGTTACGCACTTTTAAAATCTATTAAAGTATTGTTAAGGAAAATAAAACGTTTTTTTCAGGCATCGATTAAATCACGTACATTACGAAGATTAGTGCACAAGCTTCTCATCAATAATTGAAAAAGTAGAAGCAGTTTCAACAATAGGATTTTGAAGTTCGAAATCCCTTAAAAGAAATTTTAAATATAAAGCCATTGATGAAAACCAATTTAGAGACAAACCTGAATATTTTGCTGAATGAAAAAAATTTGCGCGGTGAAAACTTTTAATCAGCTGAAAAAAAATGATGGCTGTCATCATTAATTAATAAGAGAATAAGATCAATTGTAAAATTCAACCTTTTCCGTGTCATAGAAAATATGTTTGACGCTAAAACTGATTTACGCAACTAATAAAACATCCGTTTCAATACTTTTCTGAAAACTAAATTTTATTTTACTCGATTGATTTATTAAAATATTCTTCAGCAGGATGTATGTAATGAGCTTTACGTGTTTTAATAATATAATTTCAATGATTTAATGTTTTGTCAATAAGCACAAAAATGTGTTTAATTCCTGTTCGTTTGCAATTATTGTGATTATTATGCTTATTTGATTTTAATAAATTTTCAATTAAGTTATTTTGTTTCCCATTTATAAAAAAACAATGTTTTAATCGATTCTTTCACTCACTTCCTAAATCTAAAATTTTGAAAAATTTTTTTTTTACTTTACAATGTGCATATTTATTATTTCAATTTTATTAATTATTAATTAAATAAAAGCTATAATTTTAGAAATATTTATTTTCAAGAAGTTAAATAAATTTTACAAAAAATTACAATTTAAAAATTAAATATTCGGAAATAGCCAAGAACTGTTATTTTTTGTTCCCTAGTAAAGGCACTTTTGAAAACTCTTTTTAACCTTTTGTGGCATTTCTTATTGAAAAGTTTCAAACAGGTAATGCTAACTATGTCAAAAAATATTATTTGGAATTTTAAGGTGTTGACAAAAGCTATATAACTTTACAATCGTATGATAAATGAAGCGGAGCATATTTTTTAACACTGAAATGCTAGAAAAAAATATTATAAAACATTTAAATGTTTTTGCTGTTTTAATGTTTTTAAACATATTATAAATGTCACAAAAATTAATTAACAATCATTTTAGATGTATCATCATTGTTTCATATTTCAATAAAAATTTATGATAGTTCATTCATTCGTTCTAATTTTTGCGGTTGAAAAAACAAAAAGATTTTGTTACTTACTCTATAAATCAGAAGAAATTAATTCGAGTTCACATACTTGGAAAAAAATGGATGAAGTTCTTCTAATTTACAGAATATAACTAAATAAACAATTTCCAATGACGTCATTCACTAAAAAAATCGTCAGCAAAAATATTTTTTATTTTCATGCTATATGTAAAAGAAATATTCTTTAATAGAAATCAAAAATAAATTACTTCTTAAAAATGAATTTAAAAGCATCATTTTGCAATACAATATTTGAATGATAATATTTGATTATAATATTTCGTAATAGTGAATTAATTTATAAAATATAAATAAATAAACAATTTCTAATGACGTCATTTCAATAAAAAAATTGTTTGAGAAGACGTAATTTATTTACATACTGTAAATAAAAGATGAATCTTCTTTAATATTATAAAGGACTTTAAAAAACGAATTTAAAAGCATCCTTTTATCTAACAGTATTTTAATGATAATATATTATCTTAGTATTTCGTAATTTCTGTGGATTGTATCGAATTAATTTGTCATAATCATATGTAACAATGACTGAAAATGTATTATGATTTTTAAATATGTATCGTTTTTATACTGTAATAAGACGTAATATTCTTTCTTCCTTTCTTTTTTTTCCAGTATATTCTAATGCCGTATTTACCCTGGGTTAAATTCAACCAGTTATAGGAGGGCAATTATGCAGTGTATGCTTAGAAAGGGACTGATTTATGTTTGCCATAATTTCGTAAAATAGATTCAGACATTCCATGCTTGGCTATAAATTGCCGTTTTTGCGTCCATGAATATTTCCTTTTCGCTGCGTATCGTATTAAAAGGATGAATATTTACGCAAAGAAACATGGTAAAATAAACAAAGGTCAGCATAGCTAAATTTGGAACACTATAGAAAAGAAATGGCAAATAAAATGAAAAAGAGAACACATCCTCACATCAGAAAGAATTAAAAGAATTAAAAAATGTGGGGACTAATTTATGATAAGGATCCATTTTTTTACACCAAACCAAATGCATATGCATTAAGGAAAAAAATTTATCGGCATGCTGTTGACCTATCGGGACAATTACTTGTCATCACAAAACAGTATTTTTTATCCTATACACGCGCTACCTACTATACATCGTATCAGTAGTTGAATGTGAACTTGGTATAAATTAAACCGATCCTGCTCATTTCCCATTCATAGCATAAAGCAGCACAACATATTTATTGATGTTTTTCTTTAAGAACTAGAAATCACATAATATCTAAAACTTTTAATAACTAACATTAAAATGAGACCATTAAATAATTTCATTATTCTTTAATGTACCTTATAATCGTTTTATATAATCTTTATTCAGGCAATTTTGGAAAATCAGATCTCATGAGCATACATTTCACATGCTAAAATCGCTTGCTCTACGAAAATTTCCACCTCTCTTTGAATTTTACCTCTTCGAATCTGCGTATAAAATGATAACACGTTGATTCCAATTTTTCTTTATTGGAAAAGATAAAGCAGCAGATTTTATTGAAAGGATCATTTTCTAGAAATGCAATTTATAGTTTCTATGTTTTCGAAAGGATTGAGCTATTTTTAGCGTGGACGATTAAGGAACGGACCAATCGATAGTCATGTATGCCCTCTCTTTAGACATTCCATTATTAGCAAATACTTTAAAGAATATTCGAAGTAATGGAATTATCAAGATATTTTGTCAGAATTGTTTGAAATTGGGTTGAATTTTTTTACTTTGCAACATACGTTTATTAAAATTAGCTTGCATTTTGAATAAGATTATTAGACATGTTGTTAGAAATTGTGATTGTTAAATTAAGAAATTTTAAAATAAACATATAAGGCTGAAAAACATAAATATTAGTTCTGCATAGAAATAAAATTATTAAAGAGATTTCTTGAAAAAAAAATGCATACATTCTATGAAACACAAAACAGACTTCATTGAATTTAGTCATTTTCTTTGCGCATGCGCAGTGTTTTTTAAATCGGCAAACGATATTACTTTCCCCAAGATTTGTTTATCAAAGTGAATTCAAAAGAACCAAATCATGGGAAAAGTGAGATATTTAAATAATAATTAATTTACTTTAATGACAGCCTAAAATTTATTTTAATTCGAAAACAGTTTTGAGTTTTTTTTGTTTATTTATTATTTATGTAATTGCTTGTAACAGCTAATGTTATCTTAAATTCCACCTACAAAAGCGATATCTTCTTATGTCAGATTTTAAACATATATTCAAATCGTCTTCCATACTGATTAATTAATTTTGAAAATTATTTAAAATTTATTAACAAATTATGAGAAAATTAGTTCTTTTTAATTTAAAAAATTGTTTGGAATAGTTTAATTTTTTACAAAACCTATAAGATATAAAAATTCTTGATGTTACCTATTTTTTTATTTCAATTGAACTAAATATTATTTAGATTATTGCAATATTTTACATCACTTTTAAGATAATAATGTATTATATATACATTCAATACAATAATAAAATGTATTGTCACAAATTATTGTAGTAATGCATTTTAATTGTGTTGCTATTCCATTCTGAACTTTTTTAAAAATTAAATTAAGTATTTACAGGGATTGAAAATTGCTTTCACCGCAAAATTAAATTCTTAATTTTAATTCTTATTTCATTAATTAGTAAATATTTAAAATTAGATTTTATACGATTATATGCACTAAATTTTCTATAAATTTTTGATTACAAGCAAAAATTTTGAACTTTAATTCTTAATCAGCATTTATTATTTATGAAAGAACTACACATCAAATTGGGTAGCTATACGTTAGTCTGTGACGCTTTGTTCTCTGTGTATGACGCACATGAAAATATTCTAGTTTGACAGTAAAAAAAACTGTCATGTTAAAATATTTTTATGCAAATATTATTCAGTAATAGAATACATGTTCAATATCCAGAAAAGTAATTCAAATTTGAAATGGTCTCTTTTTGCTTTTATGACTTATATCGCTAATTTAATATCTTCTGATTCCATTTTTCATAGATCATTACCATTGAACACGAATTATATAACAGTAATAATCAATATATTAAACCTTTTATATTTTATCCCTTCAAAGAAATTGATTTTTTTAATTATAAACCATAAAAGAAGGAAAAATTATTTAATTACAGGGATATTTAATGTATATAAAGTTCAAACTACATAAATTAACTTTGAAAAATGCAGCTGAAAATAGCTCCATTTCAGGTAGACTTTTTTTGCCATTTTTTTTCCGAAATAAATACTTTTTAACAATTACAGAATGCAATTCAATAATTCTTTGTTATTGCAGTGCTGTGAAAACCTATAGAAAATTTTTTTAATTTTTTTTAACAAAAAATATCTTAAACTATGATATTTAGAGCATTATGTATCAGTTAAACCTTTTTTTAAATTTTTTCCTGAGTAATAGCAGATTTTTATGAAGTTTTTTCCACCAAAAGATTATTATGTGTTTTTTTATCATGTCAGAACATGATATTGTTTTGAGAATGAAAATTTCTGGCGTCAACAAAAATCCGTAAGCGAAAAAATAAACATTTTACTACGTAGGCAAAAAAATAAAAATTTTATTATCCGCACGAGCATCTCAAAAAATCTACTTTTAATAACGCGTTGCCATTGCATTTATAAAAGCTCTGATTTTAAAAAAATACGTTAAGGACTTCAGCAAATAAAACCTAGAAAAATGAAATTTTGAGCGCGTGATTATATGAAATGAAATAAATAGGAAATGCTATATATTTTAAACGATAAATGCGAGAAAAAGATTTATGGATCGTTTGCAATACCAAAGTGACTCATTCAATGAAACAATTAAAAATGAATAAAAAATATAATATAACTTGCACGAGCACGTGGTGTTTGGCCGTTCAAGAAATGATGCTCTGACATGATACATTGAAATATGCATAGCAGATTTCATTTTAATCTTTTACATTTTATAGTTACTTGACCTTCAAAATTTTTTAAATCTGTATCGTAAGTATTAAAAGTGCTGGCATCCTGGTATAGGGGTAATGCGTTTTTGTCATGCTTTGGGCTTCCGGTTCGGGTATGCTTGTTCTTGTGTGTACTATCTGTAAAGAATGTGAATGTGTCCCCCTGTAAAAAGGGGCTGTGCAAGCGAATGTGATGAGTGTGTAGCTAAAGTTACACCCTTGGCCTTAATTGGCACTGCTACAAAACAAGAAACATTGATTAGGCTTAAATCGCTGACTACCTCAGCGAGGTTGTCCAAAACAAGTGCCATCATAACAACAAGATAAAAGTTCACTGCGATTATTGAGTCTTTACTCACATAATACGTCAATTTTGGAAATATTATCTTCAGATTTGTTTTCAATGCTGTGAAAATTCACTTATTATATACCGATAGAGCGTTTTCTAATCTGATTACTATCTGCTTCTTTTGCAGACTGTTTTAAATGTTTTTTAAGCAATAATACAACATAAAAAGATACTGCGTTATAAGTAAAGGAAACCAAAATCGAGGACAAATTAAAGTCTTTGAAAACCTTAATAAGACTAAAAATGAGGAAAAGGATTTCATTTTGAGAATATACAAATGAAACTTTGAGAGTAAACTATATAATTGTATATAAATAGTAAACAATCAAATAAGTGACATAATTTTTTAAAAAACAGCAATATTAATTAAAAAAGTATTCAGATTAAAAGGAATATGAAAATTTTTAACATTTCAAACAATGAAAAATAAAAAATCTGTTTTAATATTTATATATCGTATATTACATTCTTCGATATTTTATGTTGATATATCTATTGTATTTTATAAAAAATGACTTCCTACAAAAACTCTCGATACTATCTAAGCTAATTTTTTATCCCAAGAGAAATGAAATCTTTTCTAGAAGCGTTAAAGGATTTCTGTCTCCACTTTATGATAACCAAAACACTAAGTAATAAAGATATAGTGTTTTGCATTTTTCCTGGTAAAACATGAATCTAAATAAAGTAATCTTACATCGTTAATCTTCCAACAAGAGAGAGATTTGCTGTATGATAGTAATTTATTCATGATTTTGCTCTTTTTTGAATGAATCAAATTCAAATATAGTATCGCCGAGTTGAAGCTATGATTGGAACAAAATCAAATGTTGCTCATATATGGCAATAAGCTTTTTCGAATTAAAATATTTGAATCAAACAAAATTTCATTCCTTTTTTAAAAGTGCTATTTTTTATTTGCTCTATTTTGTGAACTAACTAGTTTGTTTAGAGAAAAAGATAAAATGTAATTTGAATATCGAAACTTATTAACATGAAGTCTTCAGAAAAGCTTTAAAAAAATCGAGTCTATTAGTTTATTCAGATAGATAATTAAAAGTCACTGAATGTAAATAAGCTGAAGCATATTTTTATATTTTGATATATATTTGTATAAAAAATATTTTAGCTATGTATTATTTATTTTCGCTAACTTTATATCTTAGGCAGAGTTTCTTTTCTTTCTGCTAAAAAAGAGAATTGTAAACAAAAAAAAGATCTTTAAGGAAAATCTCTATAAAAGAAATGATTTACTAGCTGTAAAAGTAGCCATCACATCAAAGACAAATGATATTAAATATGCCTAAACCTATTTCCTGAACTAAAACATACATTGTACTTAGAGAGCACTAATGCGGCGACAACTAAAACGCAAATTAAATAAACTAAATTAGCAATAAAAATTAAGTTTAAATAACAAAAATCAAATACTTTTTCAAAGGTTCTGTGGGGGGTCAGATTTTTGTCAAAAAAATTGACCCCTCGTGACCTGAAAAATTCCAGGACTTCTTTTAAAAAAATTTAAAATTAGATTTTTTTAATTTTCTTGTGAAATTGTTTTTAATTGTGTTAATAATATATCTCCGAAACCTCAATTTCCTGGGATAGTATTTGCGAATAGGGATTTTAATAAAATACATAATTACTTTACTTTAATTATTATTGATGATTTTTTACCTTTTGGCATAAGATGCATCTCCAAATTCGAGGACTCTTTATGTCCGAAAACCAGAACAAAAATAAAATTTCCCTTAAAAATTTTATTGAAATGTTAGATTTTATTCATCAATCAAATATTGAGTTTCAAAACTTCATAATTCTTCTATATCAAAAAGTAAGCAAATACTTACACACAAAAATAAATTAATATAATTATAAATCGTGTTGCAGAAAAATGCTATCCCAAAGTTAATACTGAATCATTTTCGTCCCAATTAGAGCTTATGGTGAAGCATAAAGCTTGGTAAAAATGTAAATCTCGAATGATATGTACTACATATATCACAATGCATAATTAATAAAAGGTATGATTTTATAATGTTAGAACATGATTTTATTTTGGGAATGAGGTAGACAAAAATCCATATGCGAAAAATTGAAATTTTATTATATGTACGACCATCTAAAAAAATCAGTTTTTACAACGCTTTGCCATCGCATTTACAAAAGTTCTGATTTAAAAAAATAAGTTAATGACGACAGTCAATAAAACCCAGAAAAATGTCATTTCGAGCACGTGATTATATGAAATGAAATAAACAGGAAATGCGATATTTTACTAAACAATAAATGCGAAACAAATTTTCCTTGGATCGTATGCAATACTAAAGTGACTCATTCAATGAAACCATTAAAATGAATAAAAATATAATTGAACTCGCACGAGCACGTGGTGCTTGGCCGTTTAAGAAATGATGTTATGACATGATACATTGAAATATGCATAGCAGATTTCATTTTAATCTTTTTTTTTATTTTCATAAATATTGAATGCAGAACTACTAAGAGTTAGTAATAAATGCACAATTCATGCCACCTTTACTCAATATAAATGTTAAGAATTATAAAAAATATCATTGCAGGAAAAGTTTGAAGTAATATATAGATTATAAATAAAATATTATTTTTAAATACTATTAATAATAAATCATAAACCAATGAAATATTGAAATATATCATTTAATATATATGTAATCTTATCCAATTGGGTACGCAGAGCATACAAAAACATGAAGAAGAAACCCTGAGGCAAAGGTCTCTCCGAAAATTTCTCGTGTACCCTGTAATAAAGACATAATTTATTCCTTACTACATAAAAATATTTAGTAAGATAGTAAACACCATCAATATTCAAATTTTTAGCAAATGAAAGATGTATGCTATATATGCAGTGAATAAAACCAGCACATATGAATTAATCGCCTACCATTGACAAACAAAAACTGAGAAAGAGACTTTAAAATGTACTTTTTGAAGACTTTTTTTTCGTATTAATATCTGGCATGGTGTTATTACACAAGTAACCGAAAATAGAATACATTTTTGATGCATTTTTTTCTACTACTTGCAAAAAAATATTTAACTTAGAAACTCAACGGTAGTCATAAGCTCACAGAACGAGTTTAATTTATTTCAATTATTTCGTTTTTGAGAAATAGCATTTATGTGCATGAAAAAATACAGACTGAGAAAATATTAACTCTGTGACGCGTTTGGCTCAAAATTTGATCTTAATTTCCCATTTATATGCTAAAACTAACAACTAAATTTGGCCTGTCTTATTGCGTTTTTGAATAATTGCGTCTACATACATACGAACACGCATTTAATCATTTGAGCATTTAGATCAAACTTTGATACTGATCCACAGATATTTATTTTAAAAGTTAGAATTGTGGTTCAAATTTTATCTATGTATCTCTTTACACTTTGCATTTATCATCTCCATTATAATCATGTAGCAATACAGAGAGACTTCGAATGAATAGATTTAGTTTGAAATTAGTAGGTTAGGATTAAAGTAAAAAACACATTTAAAATTTCATCTATCTAACTCAAAAGTTTATTTTTATGTTATTCAGTGCATAGATGGACAAAGTGACAAGTACGCAGACATAAATATAAAAATGTTTTTTTTTTATTTGGAGCATTTTGAAAAGTAAAGATTCGTCAAAATCTCAAGGCCAAATTTTTGGCAATTAAAATGGTTTCTAATAATATCGTATACGATAAAGAGAAAATATTATTAATTTAGAAAAGAAAAAAAGAAATAAAAGTTAGTCTGTAACATATTTTATGGAACGAAAAAATAATAAAAGATTAAAATAAAATCTGCTATGCATTTTCAATGTATCAGGTCAAATCATCATTTCTCGAAAGGCCAAGCACCACGTGCTCGAGCAAGTAAAAATTATATTTTTATTCATTTTCATTGTTTCATTGAATGAATCACTTTAGTACTGCAAACGATCCAAAAAACTTTGTCTCGCATTTATTGTTTAAAAAAATATCAAATTTTCTATTTATTTCATTTCATATAATCACGTGCTCAAAATGACATTTTTCTAGATTTTATTTGCTGTAGTCATTAACTTATTTTTTAAATCAGAACTTTTGTAAATACAATGTCAACGCGTTATTAAAATCTGATTTTTTGAGATGTTCATGCAGATAATAAAATTTTTATTTTTCGTCTATGGAATTTAGTTGACGCCAAAAACATCATTTCCCCAAAATAACATCATTTTCTGACATGATAACAATGTTTATAATACAATATAGAAAAATAAGATAAAAATACGCTTGTGATAAAATTTTAAAAAGATTTTAAGAAATGTAATTATGCAATACGAAAATCACAATAATTTCAAGATTGCATTTTTATCATTATACATTTATTCGAATTTTCGAGTCATTTTCTCTTCCGAAAATTATCTAAAACATTACCGAGAGAAAAAAATTGAATAAATCTTTGCTTGTTTGAATTATTAAATAAATTACGCTTATTATAATGATTAAAACACATACTTTCTTTTTTTTTCTGATTTAAAATCTGAAAGCAAAGCAAATATTTTGAATTCAATGAGGAAATGACAAAAATTTGACCTTTTAGCTTAAATTTGAATTTAATAGACTTTCAAGAACTAAAAAAGGATTTTAAGTCGAAACCTTTGACAATGAACCAATGCAACCATCTTTAAAAGCTCTGTGTGAATTGTAAAATTCAACTTTTCTTGTTTCTAAACAAGGAGTGTTTAATGGAAAACTAATTTATGCAACCAATAAAGAATCCTCGCTAATTCTTTTGGGAAATTTAATTCGATTTTGGGCGAGATATTTATTGAAATAGCAATCGCTAACGAGGTGTATATAATGAGCTTTATTTAAATAATGCATTTTGGAGGTTAATGATTTTGTCAACAAGAACGAAATATGCTTAGTTCACTTTAGACAATGTCCCGTGATTGTGAATTGAAGCTTGGTTATTAAAAGCTTTTATTTAACTAGATTATTTCATATTTGTAAAGATGGAACATTCGAATCGATTTTGCCATTCACTTCCACATGTTCTGTGTTCGAAATTTTGTTTATTTGATAACGATCATTTTAATCTTTTCAAAACTTAATTTAGTATCAGAGGATTCATTTCATTAAATTTTGATCACCTATAACTAGCGCCAACTGGCTTTGACTTTGGGAAGTAATGGATTTACGATTTGAAACACTTATTAAAATAAATTACAATCTAAAGAATAAGAAATGGAAGAAATTGAAATAATTATTTTTTGTACTCAAATAAAGACTTTTAAAAAAAATTATTATATTACTTTATAAAAATTCTTGTTTCGAATTGTATGCTCATTATTCTCAAATATTATTTCTAATCTTAACTTAATAAAGAGAGAAAGAGGATAGATTCAATAATACCACTGTCACATTACGAAATTTAGCATGTCCTCAGAAATTCTAAAAACGTTCCACTTAAATTCTACAACTTTATTTAAAATATTTCGTAGTTTTAAAAGAACTTTTTAAAAGATATTAAAAAGATTTTTAAAATTCTATTTCGAAAAATAAAATCAATATTTGATAGCAAGCTATATTTTTAAAATACTTTTATGCATATATAGTATATATTATTAAAATATGAATTTATTATTAAAAATACAATTTATCTTACCCACATTTCACAAATTATAAGAAAAACAAGTATCTTTTTTCATACTTTTGAAACACAAATCACAAAATCTCCTCAATGAAAATACAGAAAAGAAAATTTTTCTTCGAATAAAAATGATTTTAAAAACTGTATTGATGCCATCTTAAACTTGGTAAAATTCCATAAAATGAAAATAAGAATTTCCATAACGATTACAAGATATAAATATTTAAAGTGATACGTGTGGAAAAAATCGTTTGCAGTGATTCAACCAACCAACAGAATCTTATGCCGTGTTTACTTTCGGCCAATTATAAGCCGGCAAGTAGCAGCGCATGCGCAGAAAGACTAAAAATTGCCATTCGTTCGATGGTAAATATTTGTCCCGACGGAACGACTACAAGCCAAGTTCTATTGTATTTTTTCTTTGCGCATTTTTTGGCGAGAAGGAATTGATTAATTATCATAGATTAATTCGACATTTTTTGTCCTTTGCTCTTTCTAGTGCGAGATTGTAATCTTCCTTTTTTTTTTATCCATTTCTTTTCTATAATTTTTCAAGTTTAGTATTTATTTTCAAATAATTTTTCAAAAAAAAATCGGTCCCTTTCTGCGCACGTGCTGCCTACTTACCGTCTTACAACTGGCCGAGTGTAAACCTGGCATAAATATATAAATCATTTCTAATGACGTCATTCAAATTCAAACAAACCCTTTGTGAAGAAGTTACTTATTTATTTGTTATTAACAAATTATAAATCATTTACAATAATATAATTGTTTGCTTAAAAATATCAATAAGATTCAAAAAAGCTATTTAAACTCACAACATTCTAGGATTTTTTTTAGTTCTATTAAATTCGTCTTATGTTTTAGTTATACTAGAAACCTAACTGCTCATGTTAAGTTTATATTTAATTACATATCGTCTTTACTTTGAGTTATGCATGGCGTCGCATCTTTTTGCACATAAAATCCAAAGCTAAACTCATATTGCGTACTCCGCGTTTATCTGATAAGGTTTGATAAAACGCCATTAAATGATTAAAGAATTAAAAATCATATAAAACCTGAAACTAATGGCAAATTACTTTGAAACGCCATATTCAAACAATATCATGATATTAGAATCTCTCCTATATCCATTTCAAATAATCATTATTCAGTTGATGCTGGAAAATCAGTTTTCACAAACGATATTCCTTATCTTAAAATCGTTTCCCTCAACAGCTTTCAAGAGTCCATTTAGATCACCGAATTTATACACGAAATGATTACATTCTAAATCATATTTTGTTTCATTGGAAAAGCCGGAGCAGCAGATTTTATTGCAATGATCCTCTTTCAGAAATGAAGTTCATCGTTTCTAAGGTTTTGAAAGGATCCGATACTCTTTAGCGCGGAAGATTAAGGAATGGACGAATCGATAGCTATGTGCGTTTTCTCTTTCGACATTCCATTATTAGCAAATACCCCAAGGAATCGACGAGGTAATGGAATTATCGAGATATTTTAGTTTCTGTGATATTTCATCAGAGTTGTTTGAAGTTGTAGTGGATCATCTGTTACTTTGTAACATAGGTTAATTATATTTTTGCCTACTTTTTGTATAAGATTACTTGAAATATTTTGGTATTTTTATCATGTCAGAATATGATGCTAATTTTGGGTTGAGGTTTTTGGCGTCAACTAAAATCCGTAGTCGAAAATAAAAATTTTATTATCTGGACGAACATTTAAAAGAATCAGCTTTTAATAACACAATGCCATTGCATGTACAAAGGCTCTGATTAAAAGAAATAAGTTAATGACTACAGCAAACAAAACCTAGAAAAATGTCATTTTGAGCACGTAATTATGTGAAATGAAATAAATAGGAAATGGGATATTTTTTAAAAACAATAAATGCGGGACATAGTTCTTTGGATCGTTTGCAATACTAAAGCGACTCATTCAATGAAACAATTAGAATAAATAAATATATATATTTAACTTGCACGAGTACTTGTTACTTGGCCGTTCAAGACATGATGTTCTGTCATGATACATTGAAATATGCATAAAAGTTTTCATTTTAATATTTTTATTTCTTTTTTTTCTAAGAAGAAGTATAAAGCAAAAATCCCTATTTTAATCAAACTATTAATTAAAATCTTTCAGATAGTTTTAAATATATATTACCTGGTTCCTGAACTAAAAATAAGCTTTATTTCTATTTTTTTCTAGTATATATTGGTGTTCAACTGATAACTTATTCAAAATTTTATTTTTTATTTTATTTTGCATTGTGAAGTACTAAAACAACTGTAAATTATTCATACATGAATAGATTACTTACAACTGCAAAACACATTGAGAAATGCCGAATTTGAAGAAAAAATAAGCATTAGATTTTAATTTATGATGTAATTCAGTAAAAAATACCCTCATAGTCTAGAATTTGAGAAAATAGCATCCAAAGGTATAAAAGAACAAGAAAGTTTACGTAAATTCAAATATGAAAATCAGTGTATATTTCCAAAAATTAGAAAAATGCTAGTTTTGTAAAGGAATCTATTCAAACATAATAAAGATTTAAATGAAATCTACTATGCATATTTCAGTGTATCATGTCAGAACATCATTTCTTGAATGGCCAAGCACCATGTGATCGTGCAAGTTAGATTATAAAATTATTCCTTTGAATTGTTTCATTGAATGAGTCATTTTAGTATTGTAAACGATCCAAAAAAATCACGCGCTTGAAATGACATTTTACTCAATTTTTTTTTGCTATAATAACTAATTTATTTTTTTAATCAGAATTTTTGTAAACTGTATGGCATCACATTATTAAAAGCTGATTTTTTGACGTGGTCGTGCAGATAATAAAATTTCAATTTTTCGCGTGCGTTTTTTTTTTAATTTTATATTTTAAAAACATCATGATCTGACATGTTAATAACAAATAAAAATAATTAATAATTTTGCAAAAGAATGGATTTTTAACGTAGCAACCATCTTTAACATTTTTCAACAATCTAAATAATTATTTTAATGCCATGCTAATTTTAATATCTGGAACTATTTTAATTTAATTTTTCATAAAAAAAAATCTTTAAGTGTGACAATCCCACATTAATACTTTAAAAAATGAATGAAAAAGTATGGCGGTAATGTTTTTCAGAAATAAATATTCTAGAGAGGATAATTGCATTAACTTTTATTATTTTTCCAAAAATATGTAGTTTAAATAAACATATTTACCTCGTAAAACGCGCCGTTTCATTGCTTTGGAATTATTCAGGTAAACAAGGGTGAATTAATTTCTTAGCTAAGCAGCTTCAAAATACAGGTTATATTAAACAAGGTTGACTTAGCGTACTAAGAGCTTCATTAATATACCAAAACACGTTTCTTCAAATGATAAGACTATTCAGTAGAGCTAAGCTAGCTACTTTGTATAAGCCAAAGCCCATTTATAGATGTGCACACTCATAAACAACTTCAGAACGATTTCTACTTTTAATGGCTCTTTTTTTTATATATAATGTACTCGTTCATATTCCTAGAGTTTCTTGGGAATAAAATCCTTTCAATTATAGTGCTTTTAATACCGAAGCTATTTTTGCATAAAATATTATATCAAATAAAATCCTTTTCTAGACATATATATTTGAGATAAAAGGGAAATTTATTAAATAGCGGTGGAGTAATTCATATTTTTGACATCGCCAGCTAAAGGGCATCTGAAAATTTAATCATTTCAAAATCATCGGCAATAAATTTCTTAAAGAATTAATAATAAATGAGAGAAAAATTGCGCAAAAATGAAATTGGTACTGTGACAAGATATATTTTTTAATTTTATGAAGGCGCAAATTTTATTCAGAATAATTTAAACTGAAATTAGTGTGAGGGGGAAAACGAAAAATGTTTGTTAATTTGTCATGATTTGAAACGGTTGCTATTACTGAACATTCGTTTCACTTTCTAGCTTTCCTTGTCATAATTGGAACGATTGGCTTATATTGCTTTTAAACATTGTAAAATAACTACTTTGAAATAAAGGAAAACGCGGTAAAAAATATTAAAATAAGGTAGAAATTTAAAATATAAAGTTAGAATAATTCAAAGTGAAAACTGATTTTAATGTATTTATTTATCTAAAATTTATTTTGTTAAAAAAGTAAACAAAATGCACAGAATTGAAATTAATACTAAAATGGCAAAATTTTTAATTTTAAGATTATATTAAAATATTTTCTTTTAGAGTATTCGCCTTGAACGTATTTCAGAAAAACCGAGAAATTTAACTTATTTTCTAATTAACTGAATATTTAATTATTTTTTGCACTTCAAAAAAATCAACTGTATTCTTCCAGTTGGACTGAAGAATGAATGTGTGAAGTTTAATATTTACCCAGAAAATGTGGTAAGTATGCACAATTTTACTTTTATCAATACTTTGATTTATATTAGATCATAATACAGAGTTTGCTGGCTTTCTGGTACAGAGGTAGCGCATCTTCCTCGTGTTCTGGGAGTCCCGGTTCGGGCATGGTTGTTCTTCTATGTGCTATCTGTGAGAAGTGCGACTGTGCCCCCCCCCCGTTAAAAGGGGCTGTGCAAACAAATATATGGTGAGTGTGTAGCTAAGTAATACTCTTGCCCCCTATTGGCGCTACTTCAAAAAACAAGAGACGCTCCTTTCGGCTTAAATCTGGGTGTGTATCAGTGGTGGGGCTGGTCCATAGGCAAGTGCCATAAGTAACAACAACATATATAGCATAATACAGATGTAGTATCCGTAACAACATAGAGATAAAAATATATATAATAATAATAGCCTTATAAAAGACCTTTTACTTATTTTTCTAATGACATTTCTTATATCGCTTATTCTAAACCCGTCGTTCTTATCAAATAATCTTATTTTTCCTAAAAAATATATATTTAACTTTCTTATTCTAAACCGTTTTCTTATTTCTTTAGCTCATATTTTTTGTCTTACTCTCTATACTTTTCTCTTAATACGAAGTAATTCCTTTTTCCTTTCCACGACCATCTAACCAGACAGAATTCGCTCCAGAACAAACATACTATGTTTAACCAATTAGTTATTAGTGGTTAGACTCTCAGAGTCGTTCTTAAGTCGATATCACGTAATAATTAGTCTTTCGTTTATACTCTTTTATTTATTTTTATTTATTTCACGTTTGTACGAATATAATTTTTCATTCGATTTTTCACTCATTGCCTTAATTTTGTCAATGAAAATGCATTATTTTAGTATTTTCAGAACATAATTCCCGCTGGTGTGATGTGGAAGTTTGGAGATGGGTTGATAGCTCAGGTGTCGTCCTCGTTATCTGATCGCGACTCTAAATTAGGTTCGTCCCAAAATAGCTCTAATGCTGCTTTAAAATGGGACGTTAATATAACTAAACAAGTCTCGGAACATTATGCTCAATTGCTAAATTTACTTTGCTTTATTTTATTCCATACAAGTGGCTCCATCTGGTTATTAGTTATTCATAATATTAAAGAAAAAATCAATTTCATTATTTCATAATATTTGTAATAATAATAAATTATTTTTAAAGGCAAAAAAAGAATAAAATAATATATATTGAAAAAAGTCAACCAAATTGTAAATTAGTTTAACCAACATATTAGAAACTTTATTCTCACAGTACGATAGGAAAAGTTTTGAAAACTTATGATTACGAAAAAAGAATGATGAAGTTTTATTCCAGAAGTGACTTCAGATGTAGTTTAGAAATTATTAACAAAAATAGATCTTGCTTTTAAAAATTTTGGTCTATCCATATTTTAAAGCATACATGATCTCTTTTTAAATTTCTTGATGTAAATTTTTGGAGTGTCTGCTAAATCTTTTTTAAATATTACTTTTTACAAGACGGTTAATGAAGGATTCCAGTATGGATAGTTTTGTTCCCTTTTCCCTTGTTTTTACCTCTTCCTTTGATTTAATAATTGGTCTAAAGTATAAAAGGAACAATAGAAAGATCATATAAAAATTTCATATGCAATTCGTTTTTGAATTATTACTTTCAAATAAAAAAAAAAGAAATAAATGAACAGAGAGTGGTAAACAATTTTCCCTGCAGTGGATTTTTTCACGTCAATTTTCCATGTTTTAGACTAACATCTGACGTCACATTTAATGTTCACTAGAACCACCAGTTTGAAGAATCTTTA
Source organism: Argiope argentata (assembly GCA_026289955.1). Lineage (NCBI taxonomy): Eukaryota > Metazoa > Arthropoda > Arachnida > Araneae > Araneidae > Argiope > Argiope argentata. The sequence continues at coordinate 5,552,592 of JAOUZG010004491.1, read as the reverse complement.
ATAATTTCAATTTCACAATATTTGAAGATGAGGAATTTAAAAAAAGTCTTGTTAATGCAAGTAGTTCAGATTCTTTACTATATTATGAACTGTGGATTTATTTAAACTTCTAATAAGATGCCATTTTTTATTTAGGGCATTTATTATTATTTACAACCATTTAAAAAGGGAGAGAAATCAGAAATACTTAAATGTATCTGAGTTATACTTTTCTGTAAATTCCATAAAAAATAACAATAATGAAATACAATGCAACGATGCTGAACATAAAAGCACCATATTTTCTAAAATATTTATAGTAAAAGCTTTACTATTCCATTCAATTATAATGGTGATATTTATATTTATTTCTTTTACTTACAAGAAAGCTTGCAATCAATACAATTCGATGAATGAGTCCGACATTTTATTTTTGTACAAGGGGTTAAAATAGATTTAAATAATATAAGAAATAAATACTAAAAATTGATAACTACTATGCATATTTCATTTTATCATGTCAGAACATAACTTCTTGAAGGGCCAAGCACCACGTGCTCGTGCAAGTTAAATTATATTTTCATTCGTTTTAATGGTTTCATTGAATGAGTCACTTTAGTATTACAAACGATCCAAAAAAAAACTTTGTCTCGCATTGATTGTTTTAAAAAATATAACATTTTTTACTTATTTCATTTCATATGATCACGTGCAAAAAAATGACATTTTTCTAGGTTTTATTTGCGGTAATCATTAACTTATTTTTATAAAAATCGGAGCTTTTGTAAATATAATAGCAGCACATTATTAAAAGCTGATTTTTTAAGAGGCTCGAGCAGATAATAAAATTTCAATTTTTCGCCAACGAATTTTTTTTATTTTTCGCCACAAAACCTCATTCCTAAAACAATTTCATGTTCTGACATGATAAAAGATTAAAATGAAACCTGCTATGCATATTTTAATGTATCATGTCAGAACATAATTTTTTTGATCGGCCAAGTACCACGTGTTCGTGCGCGTTAAATTATATTTTTAGTCATTTTAATTGTTTCATTGAATGAGTCACTTAAGTATTGCAAACGATCCAAAAAGCTTTGTCTCACATTTATTGTTTAAAAAATATAACATTTTTTTTATTTATTTCATTTCATATGATCACGTGCTCAAAATGACATTTTTCTAGGCTTTATTTGCAGTAGTCATTAACTTATTTTTTAATCAGAGCTTTTGTAAATGCAATGGCAGCACGTTATTAAAAGCTTGTTTTTTGAGATGCTCGAGTAGATAATTAAATTTCAATTTTTTGTCTACGGATCTTTTTATTTATCGCCTATGGTTTTTTTTAACGCAACAAGATCTCATTCCTAAAACAATATCATGTTCTGACATGATAAAATATTAAAACGAAATCTACTTATGCATATTTCAATGTATCATGTCAGAACATCATTTCTTGAATGGCCAGGCACCACGTGCTCGTGCAAGTTACATTATATTTGCATTCATTTTAACTTTTTCAATGAATGAGTCACTCTAGTATTGCCAACGATCCAAAAAACTTTGTCTTGAATTTAGAATTTAAAAAAAGTATCACGTTTCTAATTTATTTCACTTCATATAATCACGCGCTTAAAATTACATTTTTGTAGGTTTTATTTGCGGTAGTCATTAACTTATTTTTTTGATTCAGAGCTTTTGTAAATGTGATAGTAACACATATTTGATAGCCACTAAGCAATAGTAACGTGATAGCCTCTAAGCAATAGAGATAGTAACAAAAGCTAATTTTTTGAGATGTGCGTGCAGATAAAAAAATTTCAATTCATTACCCACTCATTTTTGTTGACACTAAAAACCTCATCTTAAAAACAACATCACTTTATGACGTGTTCAAAATAAAACAAATTGCCTTCAAAGTAATAAAACATTTGGAAGTTTCTTTTATTACAATAAACAAGAATAAGTAAAAAAAATTCAATATACCAAGAATTAATATCGATAAGTAATAATTAGAAACATCATTGCTTTATTTAATTCATACTCCCCAAAATATATTTCCAAAGATCGAAATTTCCCAAGAAATTAACTGTAACCTGAGTGTTTGGAATAACGCCCAGTGTTCATTTGTTCCAGACTAAATGGTCTGGGAAATCGCCCAGACAGTCTCGAGAGTGTTTTATAAAGAGTCCTTGCGGTGACTTGAACAAGGAGCGAAATATTTACGTAATAATGCCACTAAGCAATAGAGAGTGGGTTTGTAGTAGTGCGTAATGAACTGGTGTCTGTCTGTCAAAGTCTGTAAATTAGAGTTCTAGACAAATTATCGTCTTGTGTCTGTACATGGACTTGTAAACAAGGTTGGCAGCGTGGAATACTATTTAGTTTGTTATAATAACTTCTGGGGGAAATTATCACGTGAGTCATTAGGATCGTAATATGTATTTCTGCTTAATAAAATGTACAAATAATTATACTAATGCAAAGAATTAACAGTCATGCTTAGTATTTCAATGGTAGAAATGAATCATCGATTATATTCACGATTCAAATTATTCTACATAATATTATGCATTGTTGTTGTTCTTGCGTTCGTTGTTGTAGTTACTTATGGCACTTGCCAAGGACAAGTACAGCTGATACATCAGCAGATTTTAAGCTGGAGATATACGTCTCTCGTTTTACAAGTAGCGCCATCTAGGGCCAAGAGTACGACTTAGCTACATACACGTCACAAACCTTTTTAGGGGGCGGACTTCATTCATGCAAATTCATTCACTCATCTCAGATCGTAATTTAGACCTGGAACAGAGAACGATCACCACTCACCCAGCACCCCCAGTGGTATTACTTTCGACATGGAGGTCTTTGTGACCACTTACAGATTTAACGAGCGCCAGCCCCCACACACTCGGGGAATCTTTCGGCCGGTGAGTTTCGAACTCGTAACATAAGGATTACGAGTCCAACGCTCTACCAAACAGGCCTTCTCTCGTGCTCGTTAATGGTTCATTCATTGTTGCGGTCGAGTAGATTCTGGAGTATGGACCCCTGAGCTCCTGAGGGTGGAAGTCAGACTTCTAGCTCACACACGTCACAAACCCTTTTTACGGGGCGGACTTCTTTCATGCATTTAATTCATTCATCCGCAGATCGTAATTTCGATCCGGAACAGAGAATGATCACCTCTGACCCAGAATCCCCTGTGGCAATACTCTTGACATGGAAGACTTTGTGACTGCAACGCCACCCACCACACGCCCACGGAGAATCTTTGGCTGGTGGGTTCGAACTCGCAGCCCAGGGCATGCGTACCCAATGCTCTACCAACCAGTAAATCCCGGCCTAATATTAAGAATAAAAAGTTAATAATTCGGAATTATAATAAAATAATCTAATTATATCTGATGTATACTCTATTCGTTTCTAATAAAATTAGTAAAAAGCTGTAGGACCCGCTCCTATACTCCCAACAACGACGATAGCAAACCAGTTAGGGTGGGAGGAGTCACGTGGTATCCGAAGGGGTGAAACCAAGAGAGGGTCGAAGAGATGGTGGAGGAGGGAGATAAGGGGAAGCAAAGAAGTGTGAAGGTTGTATGGTTAGCCATGAACGGAAGAGACTTGACTAATTTTCATGCTTTTTGTTTTAATCCGTTCCTCTAACTATGTAAATAATATAGCCATCTAGAATAGGATTGTTTCCTGTATTAACTTATATACAATCATTACGATTCAACCTGTCGATTACCAAGATTGAGCTGGATTTTAAATGACCAGTCATTCCTAGACATAAAAACAGGTGCTAGCCGTTTTAAACTAGTAGCTGCAAATATGCGTCGAAAGTACGGGGAAACTTCACTAAATAAAATGAAGAGAAAACATTTGCAATAATTTTTGAAATATTGCATAAATTATGAAACGTATTCAGTAATATACTTAAGACATCAGTTCTAAATTATTTTACTCTCTATCGTTATGTTCTTTTATGGAAATACTTCTATTCAACAATGTATTATTACGTTTTTAGCGTAGCGGGATCGGATTGAATGGACATCACTTGAGGACAGCACAAACAAATTTATTTACAGCTATTTACTGGTATTTACAGGATGACTTGAGAAAGTAAAACTTCAGGTAAAAACAATCCTGTAATCAACATTCACTAACAGCATACGCACAATAAACTTAGACAGCAAAATAGATATCGTATAGCACAGCAAGCAGTACATCACAGCGAGCTCAATTATACAACGTTAACAGCAAACGTGAATACAGCTCACTAATAACAAGCTAGAAAAGTAATCAGTTCGTACAAAGAGTCGCTACTCTTCCGAGAGGAACTGCTAATTAGTAATGATGTGTTTCCCGGGGCACCTAGCTCCGTCAGGAGCTTATCCCCTTTCGTGATGGTAGTGGGAGCAGCTTGGCGGTCTATGTTCAGCGTGGCCTCTTCGATGATCGTCTGAAGTGTTCCGAGAGGAACTGCTAATTACGGCAACCCTACCCTTATATAGCCGAGCGAGTGGACACCCAGAAGCACGCGGAGCTTTTTGAACGATCCAGCGGCTACCAGACTATTCCTTTCGCCAAACCAACCCGGCTGGCACCAAGCCTTTCGTCAACCGTCGCCAATCGCTCTCTCCTTCCGCGGCGTTCGCCCGCTTGTAACATTATTATTGGTTTACTTGATCATTTTTAAACCTTCTTCTTTAAAACCGGCAATAAATTACTGAGTTACACAACATGATGGATTTAATTATGCTGGACGTTTAAAATAGTACGAATTACTTGTGTATAAGAATTTGATGTTTAAAATCATGTTGCTTCATTAACTATCAAAACTTTAAAACTTAATTATGCACAAAATAATTAATTGAAATTTTTTGAACCAATACTTATAATTTTCTCGTATCTAAAGGTGTATATTTATAGTAAAAACGGAGCTTCTTTAGTAGTTATACAAGAACTGATCTGGTGAACTCTATATTTTAGATATTTTTTTCCTTAAAATAAAAACCTCTTAAATTTTATCGCGAAGCTTAGTTCACTCAATTAAGGAATTAACTTGTCATTTTATTTTACTGATATTTATTCTTTATTTATTGATTTTCATTACTTACTGGTATTTATTCTTTATTTACTGATTTTCATTACTGACTGATATCTATTCTTTATTTTCCGATTTTCATTACTGACTGATATCTATTCTTTATTTTCCGATTTTCATTACTGACTGATATTTATTCTTTATTTTCTGATTTTCATTACTGACTGATAATTATTCTTTATTTACTGATTTTCATTACTTAATGATATTTATTCTTTAATTACTGATTTTCATTACTTACTGATATTTTTTCCATATAAAGCATTATCGTGAAAAATAATTGTTACATCTTAGGACACAAATGTCATTAGTCGTTTATACCATGCTGTTCCTTAATTTGGATAGATGGCGCTGTCCACGCTCCACTAAAGAGATGTCGCCATATTGTGGTTGTAGAGAAAAAAGTGCTTAACATGTCTTGAAGCGCTGCTTTGGTTTTTGTAACAGAGCTGACTTCTAAATTTTCTAATACTTCTTAATTTTCTAAATTGTGCTGGCCATGTTAAACATGTTCCCCCTTTTGTTTCTAATTCCATCTTAAATGTTTTCTATTGTGTGTGTACGTTTGTGTGGTCTGTAAACAAATATTTTCATAGTGTTAAAGAGGATAATCGTCCTTTAAGCAAAGACATTACAATACCATGAAACATCGATATTTTTTTGCTGTAACTAATTTCACGGTTTAAAAATAATGTACAAATTAATAAAATGTCTGAAATGCACTATCCTAGTTTATTTCATCATATAAATGCAGAGCATTGGGGCAATGCCAAATAATTGTAACGAATGAAAATTCTCGCACTGATTGTATAAAAATTAACCAAATAATCATATGTCTAGGAGGCAAGGTTTTTGAGAAAAATATGAATAATAACTATGTTACCGGAATAAAATAATAAGTTTTCGTATGAAAGGTAATAGCAGCTCTTACTTATAAGATGATATCTACATCAATAGCTGTTCTAAGTAACCATCGTTCAAGTAAGGTTCACAAACTTCACGATAAACATACCAATTTCCACCAATTTTGGTACAAAATCTTTTATGATTTTTTTTCTCTAATATATATACAAGTGTATCAAACTTCCCATTTTTATATGCAATTAGTTCGTTATCATTTTATGCAAACATTTAATATTTCTATCTCTACTAAGAATACAGGTGTGTGTGTGTAAAACTTATCAATTTTTTTTCAAGTTAAAAACTACCTATACTGCAACAAAATTGAGGTCGAGATAGCCTGTATGGTAGGGCACTGGATTCGCATCTTTTGGGTTGCGAGCTCGAACCTCGGTGGCCGAAGACTCTTCGCGCGTGCGCGTGCGTGCGTGTGTGTGTTTGGAGACTGACGCACGTACAAATTTGTCGTGGTCACAAAGTCCTCCATTATGAAAATGGTTGGCGCAAGTATCAATGATCAAAATTTTCGACAAGTCGCTCAAGTGCTAGATGGTAGGACTACCTCAACACACAATATACGTGATAAAGCTAATATTTAAAAAGTTATGGGATCATCAGTTACTGAGCGTCTGCATATAAAAATGGAAATTACAAATAAATGTTTTAATGCCATATTATGTCATTTCGAAACAACATCTGGTACAGTTACAGTCAATGAATGCAGCTTGTGTCATTTACATGTATCATTTAATTAAATCTGTGTAAAGGTGATATTTTAAACAGTTTAAAATTGAGAATTGAAAGTTACTTCTTAAGAAGATTGACTTTAATCTAAAATGTTATATTTAATAATTCCCAAAGTCATTTTTTGTCCAAAAAAAAAAACTCCCTCCACCACCAGCAAAAAAGTAACATTTTCAAAATAAAAAAAAAGCGAGATTATATTTATTGCTATGAGAAATTTTAAACTCCTACTACCATAAGAACCATGTGTTTAATTATGGGAAATTTTTAACCGTAAATTTTCCAAAAATTTTGTCTTAATCCCTCAAGAACTTATTCAAAATCTAATTGAAGAGATTTAAATAGAGTAGAGATTTAAAATTATGTAAACTAAGAAGTGAGGCCAAACTTTTGCATTTGGTGAAATAATTTTTCATTTATAGATGCTTATATCAAAATTCAATTTAAATTAATAAAAAAAAGTTATTTACGTATATATTGTTACAAACGGGCGACCACCGCGAAAGCACGCCAAAGGAGAAAGCGTTGGCGACAATTGACGAGTAGCTTCGCACCAGTCCAGATAATTTAGCAAGGGGAATATCTTGGTAGTCCCCAGATTGTTAACGATGCTCTGTGTGCTTTTGGGCACTTGCTCGCTCGGCTCTATAAGGGACGGGTTGCCGTAGTTTCGGCAGTGTTTCCTCTCGGAAGAGAAGCGACTCGTTGTAGCGAGTTGATTACTTTTCGCGCTTGTTATTAGTGAGCCGTGTTTATATTTGTTAACGTTGTATTATTGAGTTCGCTCTGACTTATTGTTTACTGTGCTATATCTGTTTTGAAGTTTGATTTTATTGTGCGTAAGGCTTGTATTTACGCTGTTAGTGACTGTTGACTGCTGGATTGTTTTTTCTATCTAAAGTCAAGTCATCCTGTAAATGGCTGTAAATAAATTTGTTCGTGATGTCCTCAAGTAAAGTCCATTCATTTATTCATTCCATTCAAAAACGTAACAATATATCCCTTAATTTATTTACATTTCAAAATTTTAATTATTTTAAATAGATAAGTTTTTTATAGAATCGCATTCTTCAAAAATGACAAAAAGCAATTATGGTGAGCATTTTTTTTACCCCTAGTACGGTTATAAAACATTAAATTTTTAAAATTATATATATATATATATATTTAATCTGAGTTTCATTAATAAATTCTTAATTTTAATTTTGAAGTTAGTGACTTAATTCAACCCACCTTCATTAATTTCCAATCTCTGTGAGTGTTCAAACCAAACGATCAAGTTGGCGACTGGAATTCCAATCTGGTATGCAGACAATTTCGATTGGAATGGGTTTCATTGACAAAGGTTGAAATCAATTTTTGTCCGACTGCTTATGCCAATTTCTGTTCTGTAAACTCTTATGCAGAGCTCAGTTCTGAAGAGAAATTGCAGAGCATTATTGGTATCTCCGCCTGAGTTCGCATTTCCTCGAACAAGATAAAAATTTCGGGAGAGTGAAGGTATAATTTTTCAGTAAGAATTCAATATAATGCTTCAATATAAGCCTTGACATTAAGTAAAAAAATCATTCTGCATCTTGATAATGTTATAATTGAGTATAGCTGTATGAAGTTATAAATATTTATTTCTTTTAAAAACATACATTTCTTTCTGGAAATGAATTTTGTTAAAATTAAAACAATTATCAAGAGAATTTCAGTAGAATTTTTTATTAAAATTTAGAGTTTTATCTCTTTTTTAAGCATTGCTTTCAGTTTTTTGCATGTATCATGTCATTTATTTGTCATTTTGATTATTTAGTTTCAAAATTTGAGACAATAAATGTAGGAGTCTAACCAAATATTTCAAAAACGTTAGACTCTTCAGATAGCGGGGGTTTTAGTGGTGTTATGTCTAGGGGTTGTTTAATATTTACAGGTTAGTTTCTAAACCAAGATTAAAATAATGCAAACGAAGGAGGGAGAGACTTCTTTTAAAAAAATAAAAGAATTTATTTAGAGTTAAAAGGGAATATTTACAGGGGGAGTATTACTTATGCAGAAATTTAATTAACATCAAGAAAAAATATCTGGTTTTGCAAAAGGAAAGGTGGACTTTGCCTAAGGATTCCTGCGTAACCAACCTTGCCCATACTTAAAATAAAGCTTATGCACATGCATTGATAGTCGAGTCAAACTTTGAGTGCCGAAAATTTAATTCAATTATAAAACAAATTTTTTTTTCAACTGCTATATTTTGAGAATCATATGAATCAAAAATAAATAACACAACATTTCTTTATGCTGTGCCTCTTTTGTCCTTTCTTGTTTTTCACATCTGTTTCAGTTACTTATATAAAAAGTGAAAACCCAGCTTCAAACTAATGAACGATTGGACTTTCTTTAAATTTCACTCACAAATATTCTGTAACATTCAGTAACAAATATTCATAACAAAGTTTTGTAACGATTAATTAAATATTTAATTTATCTTAAATAAAACACCAAGCTTTCATAAAAGAAAAATATCGTTAGTTCATATTGAATGAAAGTAGCACATATATAATTATATATTATAATATAATTTATATAATAATAATTATTATTATTATTATTATTATCATCATCATTTCTGATTTTCCACTCATAATGTATGATTAAACTTCAATGCATTATTCAAAACTTTTTATTTAGTATATTTAGAAGATTAACTTTGAGAGGATTTCATAATCGCTTGATATAGTCCGGCATTTATCAAGATATTTAAAAACTTGTTTTTACAAATAAAATCCACACTTAATTAAAAATGAAAACATATTTACACACTTAATGTCTTAAGCGAAACATGAAATTAAATACACTTAATGCCGTATTTTCACTTTGGAAAGCAATCGTTCTACGATAGTAACCGGTTTACAGCCCATTGTTACGCAGTACGGGTTTACGCGATTCAGTTGACTGAACAGATTCTAAACGCTGATTAAAAAATTAATAAGCCCGTGCGACCACATCTGCCATCTGGGTGTACAGAATAAGCAAAATATTGTAATAGACAGATATTAATACAATAATATGGCTGATTCGAAGGAAAAAAAATTAGAATTTTCAACTGATCTCTTTAATTTCGAACTGGCAGGAAAAAAGTCGTTTGTAACTAAAAATGATTTTGGCTAATTTTTTTAAAAAAATGAATGCAAAGAATTATTTTAAATTAAATCACTTTAATTCCATCCTTCTTAAACTGTATAATAAAAAAAATTTAAATCGAGAATAATTTTTGTTCTTTAGAAATTCAAACTGATGATTGGACTTTCTTTAAATTTCAATAAAAGTACTATGTAACTCTCGAAAAGTTTACTAATGATGAATTAAATATTTAATATATCTTAAATCAAACACAAATTTTCCATAAAAGAAAATATCCTTAGTTTCCATTCATATGGAATGAAAGTAGTACTGATATATTTTAATGTTTTTTTTTTTTTTCATTTATCTCCAAGTTTCCACTTAGAATGCATGACTGAATTTCGATACATTCTCCAAAACTTTTTACTAAGTATATATATATATATATATATATATATATATAAATATAGAAAAACACAAAATTAGAAAAAAAAAAAAAACCAAATGATATTTTCAATATATAATCGATGACGATTATATATTGAAAATATCATTTGGTGTAAATGATATCCAAATGTAATTGAAAATTCAAACATATTTGTTAAAAGTAGCAAACGATAGTTTTGTATATTACTATCTATCGAAAAATAAGTAAGTATAGATTTAAAAAATATCATTTATTATTAATTAAAATATTATAAATTTTAATTTATTAAAAACCATAATTATTTAGTACTAGCCGCCTTTGGCGACCAGCCGGTTCGCCAGTATTAATGCCGACTAAAGGGTTCAATCAAATTTTTTTATATAACTTGATCTCATAATTAGCTATTCAGCAAAATATTTTTAAGCTTCAAATTTCGATAGCCATATTATTCACTTATACTATTATATAGGCCTTAAGCGGTCCTATCTTTGAACTCCACATCAATCCCTGATTTTCTATCAGTGCAAGTAAAATTCAGTTTTAAATTAAAGTGGAAATGATGGAAGTTCAATTAATATAAAGGCCTCTTTACTCAATCCAAGCATGTCTTTAAATAAAACTAAGAAATGAAAGCAGAGTAGTCCGACATTGAAATTTTATGTTCACTACAGAAATTGAAACGTTATAATTTTTTTAATAATTTGTAATATCTCAAGGAATTATTCAGCAAACATTTCACAGATTAAATAAAACATTCAGTTTTTAATTTTATTTTTAGATGTATATAAATGCTCTCAATAATATTTTTTTAGGTTTATAAATATATTTCAAAAAATTATGGTTTAAGTTCCTTTGGTCTTATAGATTCATATTTGTAAAATATTCTTAATATTTCGACTTCTAAATATATAAATAAACAATCCTATCTTCTGCGATCAAATCTGGCTGATTTATTCAGTTCTGAATATTGCAAGTTTAGAACAATCATCATTTTCATACTCTAGGCCAATTATTCTAGAGTAACCCTGATTGGCTCCTTTGGGATCTTGATAAAGTGGTCTAAAATCACCAGTTTTTATCGAATGGAAATTGAAATTTTCATAGATCGATAAGCTTTGATGATTGATTTAATTAATTGGAGTGCCACTTTTTTATATCAAGTACTTATCGTCTCTAGAATATTTTGTTGAATATGATTCACAGAGCAGATGATATATGTAAAAATTTAAAAGCCGTAATTCATCAGCATTTTTCCCCTCAATCTACTAATTATATATTCTACTCAGGCCATTTGTTAAGAGATTTATGTGTCTCCCAAAATAATTAAGAAATTAGATGCTGAGCTCCGATTACAGAAAATGGCTTGTACATGTTAAGCCATATTCGCCTTAAATAAAACTGTTTAATTGTTTAAGTACATGTTAAGCCATAGTAATATATGTATAGTAAAATATCATAGAAAACGTTTCCATCCATTTATTTTCCAAAAATATCATGTTTCATATTTGTTTCATTTTATGCAGACACGTGCCGAAAATAACATTTTTATACGTTTAATTTTGGAATGATAGTTGATTTATTTTTTCTCATTTGATATTGTTTTGGTTAGAAAGTTTTGATGTCTCCGAAATATGTGGGTAAAAATAGTTTTATATGCTTTTAAAAATTTTGCATTGTTAATTATTATGTATGCTTGTTTGAAAGAAGATGCGTTTTCAAATAGCTGACCTGCTTTTATCAGTATAGCTTTAATATTACTTATGGTTCGTTGAATGCAGATGGATTTTTATTTCGCATGATTCATTAAAATGCATAGATAAATTACAACCACGAATACGAATACATTGATTTGCACAAAATATCTTCTTGACGTAAGTAAAAGTAACAATTCAAAACATGTCTTATTGTTTTAAAAATTAAAAAAAAAAAGAATGCAAAAATATTTTACTACTACTTATTATCAATTGCTTTTTGTTCGTCGTTTCTTTGAAATGACGTCACGTTCAAAATTCGTTTAAGATTTCTTGCTTTTAAATAATTAATTTTGCTCTCAGAAGATTATCGTTTGGTGCTTTTCTAATAATTCTTTTTCAGTTTTAACTGTCGCCCTTTTATAACATATTTTTATTTATTTTAATTCTTTAATTGAAATAATAATTTTGATATTGCAAACGATCAAGAAAAGTTTTTTCTTGTATTTATTGCTTAAAAAATATCACATTTCCTTTTTATTTCATTTCATATAATCACGTGATGAAAATTATATTTTTCTGTTTTATTTTTGGTAGTAATTAAATTTTTTTAAGCAGAACTTCTGAAAATGTGATGGCAACATTTGATCAAAAGCTGATGTTTTTTTTTTTTTTTTTGAGATCCACGAGAAGATAAAATTTTGTTTTTATTTTAATTTATGCGAAATAAATTGTTGAAAAAACAATTAAATTAAATGTTTAAAAATTCATTAAAAATAGAGTTTTAATTTATAGGTGAAAACATTAGTATCATTTAAAAGCTAATTTTTTTAGCTTTAACTTGATACAAAAATCAATTTTGTGCTGTAATATTTTCGGAAGTTATAGAGAAAAAACTTCAACATTTGGCTTATTTTTTAATTAATTAAAATTTTAATTAACAATTCAAAAAAAGGGTTCCGAGGTGTACATTTCCGCCACCCAAGGTAAAAATATACCAAATTTGGTAGCTGTAGGTCGAACGGTCTGGCCTGTGCATCGCCGACAGACACACACACACAGACACACATACACATTGTGCTTTATTATAAGTAAAGATTAAAAATATTCATATGATTTTTTTATATACCTACATTTTCTTTACATTGGCATACCATAGCATATTATTATTTATTTCCTCCAGCATAATGTGTATACTAACTATCAATATACTTGATATAATAAAACTTTAAAAAAAAATTTTTTTGTAATGAATATTGATTTTTTCCCCTAATACTAAATCAAAAAGGATCTTTTAATAAAAATTTTGTGATCTCTATTTATTGAATAATAATTTATTTTTAAATTTAGATTCAATTAATGACGAGTTTATTAATTAGTAAAGAAATATAACTAACCTACATAGAAAGTAAGATCATTTGTTTTAAAAAAAGTAGCAGAATTAATACCGAAATTAATTAATTAAAAGTGTAATTTATCTTCAGACTTTAATTATTATTATTATTATAATATTATAACTATAAAATAATCAAAAAAATTCAAGAAGCGAATAAAGATATACTTAATAATATCAAGTTCATATTTATTATATTAACTTAAAAAGATATCTGAAACTCAATTATCCAGTAATCTCTTTGGTATTTTTTACTAAGGAAAGAACGTTTCTTTAAAAAATTTCTAATAATTCTTTTTTAAAAATTCTTTAGTTCAATTCTTTGAAGGATTAAGTTTTTTAAAAAAACAGAAATACAGCACAAAATGAACCTTCATTTTCTTCATTAGATAAAAAGCACGTAATGGAACTTTTAAGTATTTGACGTACAATCGAAGTTAAGATAAACTGAATTAATTCATTACATCGTTCAAAGCTTTAATTCGTGCTTTAAGAAGTTTCACTTCAAAGCTTGAATTACTGTAACAGACATGTTTTGACACTGATGGGCTTTGAAATTGGCTGTGCAAATAAAATCCCTTCTTTATTGTGTCTCAAATTTGTTTAAGGCATGACAGATTTAAAAAAAGCAATAAATTACATGAAACGACTTATTGAAATAAGTTTGAAGATACTGAATTCCAATATATGTATATTTTTATGAATGAAAATTTTGAAAAAGATAAATTAGGAGAAAAAACGTTGTTCTTTACATTGATTGAGAATTATTCAGTGAATTCAATTTACAAATATAAAGAATTTCTTATTCAAGATCAGTCAGATATATTGTTAGGTAAATCTCTATAAAAATACATATAGTATCTAAATTCTCGTTTTAACTATTTTTTTTAATTTCTAATTTTATAAGTATTAATAATTGTTTTTAAATATAATATGTGTGTTTGCCGTGGTATTGAATTCACGAAAACTTCTAAATTTGGTTTTCTGTTTCCAATCACATGTTAATTACTTCAATAAACTTGGTGTGTGTGTGTGTGTGTGTGTGTGTGTGTGTGTGTGTGTGTGTGTG
>JAOUZG010004491.1:5499442-5522271 GCA_026289955.1 Argiope argentata | reverse complement strand
AGAGATGGCATATTGGCTATAGATGGCAGCACGTTACCACTTGAAAATTTAAATAGCCACTATGGCGAACTAATAAAGTTTGAAAATATCTTATCTGTAACTCCGAACTGCTCAACCGTAGCGCTTCAAAACCGGCGCCAATCGATTCCTCGTGGATAAAAACCCCAGACCCCCAAGTTTACCGGAGTTTATTAATTCTGGGGCGATTTTCGACCTGACAACCATTCCTCGTATTATAGTATAAGATATATAATTCGCCGGTCAGAATTGATTTTATCGTTAAAGGATGATTAAAATTTCAACTCTCAAACTGTCCGAGAAAGAAAATAATTATTTTAAAAAATCTAAAGTCACAATCATAAATATAATTGAGAGTTTCAGTTTGATAACTTTTTTCTTCAGAGCTATTAATTCGTACGTAGAACAGGCATAAAAATTATTCATAAAACGCTTATATCCCTTATATTTAAAAACGAAGGATTTAAAATTCCTTTCTGCTGGGTTCCGAGCCATGTTGGAATTTATGGCAATGAAATGGCAGATGCTGCAGCAAAATCGCCCGGCCCTTTTCATGAACGAGCACTTCCGCAAGGGGATACAAAGTCATGTTTTGCTCGGCATGTTCAGAAGTTGTGGCAACGTTCTTGGGATCAGCAAATAGCCAATAAGCTACACTCTCTCCAACCAATGATTCGCGTATGGCCTACCAACCCAGTGCGTGGGCTTGATGTAAAACTAACTCGGCTCCGCATTGGTCATGCCCGCTTTAGTCATAGATATCTGTTATTTGGGGAACCATGTCCAAAATGTACGGCATGCAATACAGCATTAAGTGTGCGTCATGTTTTGACTGATTGCCCTGTTTTTAATAATCATCGTCTACGTTTTTTTAATACATTGTCTATAAACATGAATGAACTCGTGGGTGAAAAACCTCACTCTCATATTTTTAAATTTTTAAATGACACTGGTTTGTTGCATTTTATTTAGGTCGGGTTTTTTTGTCAAATTGAAATCTTTTTATTGGACTTCTATTTTTTCTTTTGTCGTTTCTTTGTTAAATGATATTCTTAAAGCATCGATGTGTGTTTTGTATTTTTAATCTCTCTAGTCTTTAATCGAAAGATTTTTTTAAATATTAAATATTTTTAAATAATTTTGAACTATTGTTACCATCTGATTGGCGCAGCATGGCCAGGAGTGGCTTTTGTGCCAAAAAAAACAAATCACCCAACCAACCAATACTTAAAAACGAATAACGCAGAGCATGTTATGAATAATATAGAGAATACAAAAAGAGCATTCATACTCATACTTAGATTATGCGAATGACACAAACATTCGTAGGACATTAGTAAGTACAATGTACGTACGATGGACATAGAAAGTTGAGAATTGATGAACATGCGTAAAACAGTCAAAGAATAAATATGTGTTCGAAAGAGGTGGAATGTCGATGCAATACTCGTTCTTCGATTAAAAAGGATTTAGAGCATGCGCACGCATAATGTAAAATGTCTACAGCAGTCATAGAACATGTTAATGACGCAAGACATTAGTTCGTAGAACTTGCGCACGAATAATGTAGAACGTGCTTACAATATTCATAAAACATACGAATAACGCATCAGTAGGACATGCTTTGAAATGACAAAGGACATATAATGACGCAGAATTTGTATAGAATAGTGTTGTTATGTTGTTCTGCTATTGTTGTTACTTATGCCACTTGCTTGTGGACAAGCCCCCTGCTGATATAGCAGCAGATTTAAGCCGAAAGAAGCGTCTCTTGTTTTTGAAGTAGCGCCATCTAGGGCCAAGAGTATGACTTAACTATTACATTTCTACTACATTAGTTCACTACATTTTCTTGCACAGATCCTTTTTACAAGGAGGCACAGTAACACATCTCCCAGATAGCATACAGAAGAACAACCATACCCGAACCGGGACTCCCAGAACACGAGTTCGAAGATTGCTTGCAATATTCGAACTCTGGGCATAAAAATAAAGCCGAGGATGAAATGATAAATGAAAGTCAAAACGAAAGCCGTGGATGAGATGAAAAAAAAAGCCTGGAAATAAATATAGAGCCGTGGATGAGTAATTCATAACATGTCTGCAATTTGTAGTTGTAGTGTATGTGCATATTATGTTAATAACATGCGAATGAATGATGTAGAGCATATGTGCAAAAATTAGTTGCAGTAGATGTGTATATTGTACTAAGAACACATATACAAATAACGTAGAATATGTGTGCAATATTTAGTTGTAATACGTGTGTATATTGTGTTAAGAACATGCGCACTAATGATGTAGAACATTTTTGCAATATTTAGTTGTAATACATGTGTTTATTGTACTAAGAACAAGTACAAAAATGACGTAGAACATCTGTAAAATATGTATATATTGTGCTAAGTACATGTATATGCTGTGCTAAGAACATGCGCACGAATGATGTAGAACATGTGTGCAATATTTATTTGTAGTGCACGTATATATTGTGCTAAGAACACGTGCACAAATGACGTAGAACATGTGTATAATATGTGCTTGCAGTACATGTGTATATTGTGCTAAGAACATGAGCATGAATGGTGTAGTACGTGTGCACAACATACGTAGTAGAATATACGAATGACGTAGAGTAGAATATTTGCACATATAAAATGCTGAGCTACTGAAATTACGAATGCTGAGATGGAAAGTAGTTAATCGCAAATAAAGGCTCACGACATATGACCACGAAGTGCCATTTCGAAAGGATTCATTGATCCATATACCGCTACACAGAAAAGGGCAGTTAATCAACAGTAAAAACTTTTGAGTAGTAGTGCCTGCGAAACGTACATTTGTGTAAATAGTCTAATAAGTATTTATTTATCGCAGAATGCATACTGTAAAGCAAATACGGTTCAAACAACATTTAGGTAAATACTAATACACAAATTAATACAAGATTCAAACAAGATAACAAATAATAAAAAACACATAATCACCTTCGGGGTCCAGTTGTATGTCCATGATATTAATAACATTAATTCAGTCGTATCAAATAACTCTCATGGATTACTTCTTTATCTCGCAAATAGGTAGATTTATTTTTAACCAAATAATAGTAAGCATAGAGTGTTCTGACTAGCTATGCATCTTTGCAAAGTGATAAAACGAATTGGTGAAACCATTCTAGTTGTCTAAAGGACAATCCAAGGAAATTTTTAAGTTTCATGTAGAGATATATTCTCGAAGAGGAAACCAAACAGGCGACCAATGATGACATATCTGAAGACTATGGGTTTTCATAAGAAATAAAAGCTAGCGAAATCGGTACGTTGGTTGAAGCTTGGAGATTGGTTCTTTTTAATGATTTTAAATACATAGCATGTAGCACACAATAAATATCTTAACGAGTTTTCAAGCAATGAATACTATAAATTTTACACAGAAAATTGGAAGATATATCTAAAGAAAAAATGATAAATTCTATAAAACAAACAACGTGATAACTTATTTTCTTTCTTGCTTGGAAATATTGTAATTATTTTTATCATTACCAAAGAAATGCCATACTCTTCCAGGATTGAGTAGATCAAATTTTTAAAGATTATTCATTAAAATGAAAGAAATTTTTAAGCTATATTTAGAATTAGCTTTATGTCTAGATATTAACTGTTTTTATATCATTTTAAAAAATGTCATTAGGATGCATTGTGAAATTAATTTTGAATTTAAAATTACTTTTTGGCCAATGAAGATGGGAGAATGAGTTAAACCAAAATTATTGATTTGATAGAAACAAATACTTCGTAAGACGAAGTATTTCTCTGTTTTACTTATTTCGCATGATATTGGCTTACAATGAAATTGTTTTTAAGATTAGTCAATTAATTTTTAAATAAGCTCTAAAATTACTAAAATATAATATTGGCATCAAAAATACGCACTATTTTAGATTGCCAAAGTTTTAACACCTCGGGTAGGTAATAAACCAATCCATCAAAAACATTCCCAACAACATGAAAGAGGATGAATTGGCTGAAAACAAATGAAAAGCATTACTACAAAGACTATATAAAATTATAGCTTAGTAATTAAACATTCCGTTTGAAAATTAGGCTAATTTTTCAATTCCTACTATTAGCTCACACTCTTCCTATATATATATATATATATATATAGCGGATGACATTTGATGTTAATACAGTTTTTTTTTAAATATGAATTCATTAAAAATTAGCTTTTTCGCCAAGAATCTTGATTTACCCGCCGCCAAATAAATAAAGAATTAGATTTGTTTCTTCCACACTAATTAGGTAAAGCTTAACATGTTTTCGGCCGATTATTTCAAACGATTCTGTTTATTTTCTTAATGCTTGATGCATTTAAAATTGAACTTTTTTAATTTATCGGTTTTTCCGATTCATTTTGATGTACTTTCGAATTAAAATAATACAGAAAAAATAAAATTGAAAAAAAATCTTATCTGCATTGCATAACCCCAACTGGAGTAGAAAATAGAACTCGAATAAATAGTAACACACAAAAATAGTAGTCCAACACCGTATATACAAATGAGAATGGCAAATTGCCAGGAAATTAGCTTTATTGTGATTCTATCATATTATTAATTGTAATTACTTAATGAATTAGGTTCTTTGTTAACCTAAGTATTAATTGATTTTTAAAAATTGTTTTTTTTATATTATACATTCTCTATTGTTTTGTTGAAACGATATGTTTGAAATAAATAGAGATGGAACATTAGAAAAACAACCTATAGAGAAAAATTCACCAAATAAAACTCCCTCTTCTGTTTCGGGAGGTCTTTTAAATAATAAATGGGGTAGGAATCATATAGATAGCATAAACCTAATCTTTTCTATAGCTTATGAAAATAAAAATAAACCTATTGTTATCAGGCAGGATAAGAAGGACCATTTAAATGTCTGCACCGTTCTCGTTTTCCTTTACATTAAAAGTAATGAAATGGCTGAAAGAGTTCATTTCGGTAATCCTTTCACATGATGCTATAATAGCATTGGATTTATCTTGTGTACTAAATAAGATTACGGGAAAAAGACGAAATAATCATAAATTTTGATGCAGATGAAGTCTTATGATTGGTATTTATCATATGTGTAAATGGTATAGAACTACTATTTAAAAAAGGCGAAGTCGAATGATTTTATATTTTTATGAAATATGTTCATTTTAATTTCTTGAGAAATGACTTGAATATCTTTCTTTTCAGTGTTTATCCAACTCGGATGTTAAGCTGTAAGGATTTCTAAAAATTAAAAACAAGCCAGCAAGCTAGAGTAAGATTGTTATCAAAAAAAGTTATCGTGTGGAAAAAAATATTTTTTTGAACTTACATGGTATCAAATTTACAGAAAAACCTCATCTTTTCACATATTTCATATTTCGCAATCACCAAAATTTAGAAGAGCGATGGCTTTTGACCTCTCAAAATTCATCAAATACATCCTCTCAAATCAAATACTTATTTTACCCAATTTTTTTGTCTTAAAAGCCCATTTAAACCGAATTTAAACAATCACGCCAATATCAGATTATTTAAAACAAAAGATGTTATTTTTTTATTTTCTTTCATCGCAAATGCTGCTCTTTATTGATCTGACAGGACAATCGGGTACACGGTTTACATTCGCAACAAGCAGTACCTTTTAGTTGGCGATAAGTAGCCAAATGTGGCAACCTTCTTTATCATTTTCTAATAACCCTAAGAACAAAATATTGATGCCTCAAAAGCAACAAATCCCCATTTTTCTGCCCTAGCATTTTGTGACTTCAAAAGCCTTAAATCAAAACAACAAAATGTCCTCATATTATATATTTAAAAAAACTTCTATTATATTAAAAAATAAAAATTATAACACAAAACTTGGAATAAAATTTATAAAATAAAAATTATATAACATGTATAAGATATAGATTTTTGAGTTTTAGCTCAAAAATTGCAGTTGCATTTAATTAGCACTACTTTACTAAATTTTGACTGGTTTTAGTTAAATGAGACTTTCCAGTATCGTGTTTGTTCTCATAATAATAATTAACATGTGGTTTTAATGTTTGGTTCCAAATACTATTTGATTAAAAAGTAAATCATACGTCGATGTTATGCAACTGTAAATAATACCAAAATTGCATAATAGATTGCATTTTTATTTGTTCAGAAATTGTCAGAAAGGGTTCAAACTCTATAAGATGAATTTTTACCATGTAATAAAAATTATAAATAAATTACAATTATACTTTTGAATCTATGATCCATTCTAATCTCTTATTACACAACAACCTAATATAAAAATAAATTACACGAGTTATCAAAATATATTACTTATATTTCCATATGTCTTCCTTTTTCCTGCAGTTTTTTACCCTTTATCTACTGACGGTACTTAAAAGTACCATTTAAATTTGGATTATATTTTTGTACTATGATTATTTTTGTCTATGGTATTCTAAAAAGCCCAGAGAATGTAATCCATATAGCAAGAAGTTAATGTAAGCTAAAAGTAGGAATGAAAAATATTTAATTACTAGTTAAATTAATTTAGATATTTATATTAATTAAAAAATTTATCTTAGGTTCTCTGGGATTACTCTGCAAGGAAACTTAACTATTGGTGCAAAAATGAAGTTAAAAAACTGATGGCAACATAATTCAATAGATAAAGGGTTAAAAATAACATATCCAATTAATCTTTTTTGATCTTTCACTTTTACTTTTATTATTCTATTAAATTTATGATACTTTAATAATGATGGTCTTAAAATATTTTTTGTTCATTGGTTAATTTTGTTTGAGTTCTCTTATAAGTGTTTTTACATTTGGAAAAGAAATCATTAATCATGCTCTCTGAAAATGCTTCATTTTCATTCACAAAACTCAAAATACTTTTAAATGCCTTTTATGTGTCACAACCTTCAAAAATAAATAAGTTAATTATTTTTTGAAGCTTGCGTCCATCTTGTTAAGTTAAATAAAATGAAAACTTCAAAAGCTGAAATAACATCATCTCGAAACGCTAAATTAGAGACAAGCACCAAATTACATCATCCATTAAGAAATTTAGTCTGCACTGGAAGTTTAAAAGAAAAGGCGAAAGAATATACACTGAAAAGGCACAAAAAAGAAAAAAAAAACTCGCACAAGAAATCCGACACACGTAGAAAAGAATAAAACATCGCCACTGCCATTCGTTAAAAGCAAAATAAAGCAGTAAAATAGGGCCAAATAATAGCGGCAGACTCACGTTCTACAAATCATCCGCTGTTTCGTAAACCGCAAGGTTGAGTTGACAGTTTATTTCGCGTACAGCTGTAAGTATACACAGGTTTTTATGGTTTCATTTATTGCTAGTTTAGTTTACTATAAAAGCAAAATGAAAAAAGCGTTTTACTCTCTTTTTTAATTGGCGTAGCATTTCATGTAGTAGAATTCCGTTTATGATGTGAGTTTTAAATCCATCACGCCGTGGTATTTAAAGGAATGCGATTTTTTAGATTCTGATGCTTTGTTCTGTGTAAAAGTAAATATAATAAAAAGACTTAAAATTAAATCTTCGATTGTAAGATATCGTCTGATAACATTATTATTTTTAAGTCATTATTTGTATTAATTAATTTAAGTCTTTAACTAGTTTAAACCGGTATGAAATAATCACGAGACCTCTATCCACTTCTCTCTCTCTCTGTGTGTGTGATAATTTTTTAAAATTCAATTTATTCCTTATTAATTTATTACATTTAAACTTAATGCAGCCCATATCAAAGTCATTCTAAAATATTCCTATTTCCTGATCCCATTCCACTTTTTCTATTAAATTAAATTAAATTAAGCTTTGCAAAAAAGTACTGCGTCATCGGGTATACGTGCTAAGTCATCATTGAAGTAAACAGATTCTTCGGAATGATATCTGCGTTTCTCTCGTCAAGGTCAACACGTGTGAGAATTCCTGACAAAATCGACAAGTGCCAGATTTATGAGAATCTCATGGTATATAACACCAGGGATAAATGATTTCGTCCTCTTTTTTTGCCATTTTTATCTACTTCTACTTTTGCGCTGAGCTGCTTGTATATAATGCGTGCCTCTCGAGATGGAATAAAATGTCTTGAAAATTCAATCTGTCTTCACCCTGATTTCGACCACGACTTTACCTTTTACCTCAAACACAAAATTACATGTGGTTACATTCTATATATAGCTTAATATGAAAAAAAAATCCATTGTTTTTCTAAATATCGACGCATGCGTAATCAGTCTCGTCATTGTTTTAAACCTGTTTAAACTGGTTAATGGCTCAAATTAATTAAGACTATTCTTAAGATTACAGAAAATGAATAATTTCGAAATCAAGTTGTAATTTTTGTCAGTGATAAATCGCCAAATGTGACAGGAAGCTGCATTATTTCCTAATAAACCTAAAAGCGCAAAATGGATGCCTCAGAAGAAACTAATCGCCAATTTGTTGTTTAACCATTTTGTAGCCTAAAAAAACCTGAAACCAAAACAGCAACATGTTCTCACATGATAATAACTGTTTTAATATAATAATAATCACAATTTTGTACGAAGAGAAAAATAAGATCAATAACGTTAGTAATAATTTAGTAATTAAATAAAATAATAATTATTTAATATACAATAAAAAGAATTTGAAAGTTTTATCAGAATAATAAAATAGCAAGGGTGGTGTCTTCAAACCTTTTCCGCATACCCTCTAATAAAGAGGTTTTATCCCGGAAAACGCCTTCAATGATGGCAATAGCGAACAAAAGTTACGAAATATGAAATTAAGCAGTTTTACAGGATTTGTCTTTCAAATTCTTCTTCAATTTTATCTTCGTTTATGTCTCATAGTCCCTGAGATGTTTTGGTGCAAATAATAATAATTGAAAATCGAATTATTTTTTACACACGTTTTTTCCAACCAATTGAATTGAACCGACCAAAAATTTGATAAAATACTATGTTTTTAATCATAAAATGCTATGCCAAATTTGATATAATAAAGTAATTACATTTTTTAGCTATCTGTTTACTCATTTCTGAGCAAACCAAAAGACGAATAACTCCTCATTGGAGTTAGCTCAAAATTGATATGAGCGTGTATCAAATATCAAGATATATCCAGCTGAGATAAAAAAAATGTAAAGATTTAAATGAAATCTGTTATGCATATTTCAATGTATGTTGATCTCCTTCTGAACAAATTTTACTCAAAATTTTTTTGTTAGAAATCTGCAAATTTGGTTTAAAGACCGTATACCAAATTTCAATCATTTAGCTCAGGGCATTTTAAAGTTATCTTTGTCGTAAGTAAATAGACAGACGGACATTTTCGAAAAATGTGTTTTTCGATCTCAGGAAAGTCTAAAACGTGCAGATTAGTCTAAATCTAAAATTCGAATTTTTTGACGACTACTAACTTTGCACTACGCTTACGGGTAAGCAAAAAAGTAAAAAAAAAAAAAAAAAGATTAAAATGAAATCTGCTATGCATTCTTCAATGTATCATGTCAGAACATCATTTCTTGAACGGTCAAGCACCACGTACTCATGCGAGTTAAAATATATTTTTGTTCATTTTAATGGTTTCATTGAATGAGTCACTTTAGTATTGCAAACGATCATAAAAAACTTTGTCTCGCATTTATTGTTTTAAAAATATATCACATTTCCTATTTATTTCATTTCATATAATCACGTGCTCAAAATGACATTTTTCTAGGTTTTATTTGCTGTAGTCATAAACTTATTGTTTTAAAAAGCAGAGCTTGTAAATGCAATGGCAACGCGTTATTAAAGGCTAAATTTTTGCGCGTACAGATAATAGCATTTTTATTTTTCACCTACGGATTAAAATTTTTATTTTTCACCTACGGATTTCTGTTGACGCCAAAGATCTCTTCCTGAAAACAACCTCATATTCTGACATGATAATAAATATGGTTATCAAAATAATAGAAAAAAACTTAGATTTAGATATAATTCCTTATTAGTATGGTGTAAGACCAACTTTTGCATGTAATGCAGTTTGAATTCGCCTAGGAAGCGCTTAATACAAATGTTGAATACAATAATATTGTAAAGTTATAGTAAGAGTTGAATATAGTAATATCGTTGAGTTTATAGTAATATTGTTAAGGTATTGTGAAATTTCTGGGAGAGATGCCACTGGAGGACATCGATTCCGCATTGAACGCTCTAAAATAGACCATGAGGGTTCAATTATATAGAGGTCGGATGACTGTGTGGGTCAATGCAGTTGCTTTACTTCTTCCTCGAATTCATGAAACTATCATTATCATCCTGAAAAATTCCATCTCTTTCAGAAAACAAAGTTTACATTATAGGATGAACCTGGTGAGCTAAATTTTCTCTACAAATCTCTCCAGTGATCTTTGGTCAGAAGTGGCTCTTGTGCTAAAAAACTAAATCCACCAACCAACCAACCAACTCTCCAGTGATCCTTCCTTCCAAGGTTACAATTGGAGCAGCAGAAAACCACAACACATGGCTGCCCATATCAGGAAAAATTTACTTTTAAAACTCAGGGATGTGGGAATTTGTCAAAATCTTGATGTCAAATTTTTTAACCATTTAAAAATCCGCTTTGCTTACATACTATTCGAGAAAGTAAAAAATGATAAATAATATATATGCATAAAATACTAATGTGCATGGCACATAAATCGAGATTTTTACTAATTGTCTATTGGCAACAGTGAAATATGAACAAAACATTGATACGAATTTCCGATTCTTATATCCATTGAACGATTTTACAGCTGTACTGAATCAAATGCTTCGCCTAGGTAATCGACGGAGCTGCAAAATATTAATAGATGTTTTCTGGAGATAGTTCCTCGTGTCAGCAAAGAGAACATTTAGTCAGATAAGTGAAGACATAAAAGAAATCAAGAAACAGGTTTTAAAACAGTAAGTTCAATTAACCACTTCGCATACAATGACGTGTTTGACACGCGCATCGAATTACATAATTTTTATTTTCAAGTCTGCAATTAAGCAACAGAATTAAGTATTTAAATACGAAAAAAAATCGATATGAAATGATTTGGTATCCCAAATGCTACATATATTATTTTAAAAAATCAAATTAACAATGAATTACCAAAATAGGATGAGTTATCTAATTAGGAAGCTAAATAAATTCGTATATCAAGTGGTTAAGTGCAAAAATAAGTTTAACCTCTGCCAGATAATCAAGTCATATCACTGACTCTCCAACCTGCCTGAAGGCAGACGGATAATAAAACTGAATAATACTCTGTATTTGCTTCCCAAAGGCCATCACCGGTCAGGGTACAACACTTCCCGAAGGAAGGAAGTCCTATTATTGATGGGAAAAGTCAGATCTTCCTCCGATTTATTTACTTTCCTGGGTAGCGAGATACAATCACCTCATCAGAATCATCTCAATCAGAAACATATCTTTCTCTTTTCGAGGCGTCCCCTGGGAGGGGGAAGCTGCCAAACAACTATTCGAGGTAAGAATTAAGATTAATGTACTGTTCCTCAATTAGCAGGCGAAAACTAGTTAATGGTAGCAATCTTGAGCGTATATTTTAAAGTTGAAATAAGGAAATGTGTCACTCTTATAATTGATGCGAAGTCACTCCAAAATGTTTCAGTTTTGAATTATATTAAGACTAAAAAATTACTCTTTTTATCATATCGATTTCGTTTTAGATAAGTTTTCGTTTAACTTTAATAATATTTGTAATTCAATTTTATACACTGTCTGAAGCAATGTTTTTATGGGATTCAAATTCTTCGGCAAAGCATTCAAACACATGCTGCTATCAATAATACAATCCGTATTAAACTTTTCTCTTTCGCTTTTATTATCATGTCGGAACATGATGTTGTTTTTGGGATGAGGTTTTTGGCGTCAACAAAAATCCGCAGGCGAGAAAGTGAAATTTTATTCCACAAAAATCTGTAGGGGGAAAAATTGAAATTTTATTATTTGCACGAGCATCTCAAAAAGTCATCTTTTATTAAAGTGTTGCCATTGTATTTACAAAAGCTCTAATTAAAAAAATAAGTTATTGACTATAGCAAATAAAACCTAGAAAAATGTCATTTTGAGCACGTGATTACATGAAATGAAATAAATATAAAATACGATATTTTTTTTAAACGATAAATGCGGGACAAAGTGTTTTGGATCGTTTGCAATACTAAAGTAACTCATTCGATAAAGCAGTTAAAAGGAATAAAAATATAATTTAACTTGTACGAGCACGCGGTGCTTGGCTGTTCAAGAAATCATCTTCTGACAAGATATATGGAAATATGCATAGCAGATTCCATTATAATATTTTATTTGTTTAATATTACACTTAGTTATTTGAAGTAAACTGCTTCAATCGAATTCATGTGTTTTAGTCTTATCAAATTACTAAGTAAAATTTTTTTTGAAAGAAATGCATTTATATTAAACATTTAACATTCTAAAGAGTCAATAATCTGAATGAACAAAATGGTCGCCAGAGGCGGCTAGAATAAAGTAAAAACTTAAACGCAATCCCATTTCCCAATTTCTGCAGAACCAGGCACAGGTTTTTAACTGCCCATTTCCAAAAACACTTTCCAGCGAAAGCATTCATTTTTTTTCTCTGGCAGATCTTTCTTTCTAATAACGTATTTAAATAACGAGCAATTACGATTTCGAATAAAGAGTCATTAGGATTTGGCTAATGATCCGTTCAGCATGTGAAATAGAATACGCTTGTCTTTGAGAGAGGGTCGCTACGGATCACGAATACCCACGAGTGAAGGTCAACTTTCTTCATTTCAATGGTCAACTTCAACGGTCAATGGTCAACAATTCTGAAGGGCTAACAATACACTGAATAGGTAGAAGGTATCAAAGCCTCTCTAGAAATCCGTGAATCATCAATTGTTTGCAAGGCTTCTAGCTAAAATTAATCAAGAATTAAGCATTTATTTGATGTTATGTAGCTCGTTAATAGAACATAACGTTAAATTATAATTTATTTGTCTTAATTAACTTCAGAGAATTCGTATTCAAGTACATAAATTCTACTTATTTTTATGACTTGTGCTCTTTATTGCCTCTTTGGTTTTAAATTAAAACTCTTATAGCTTATATTTTATATTAAATTGTGAATTTAATATTTTAATTTTGATTTTAAAGGGAAAACCAAGATGAATGTGCGTTGATTTTTTATTGACCGCTTATTATTTACCGTAACATACAACCTTCAAACGTTCAATCTCAAAATCCATCATGTTCTGCCCTTCAAGCTTTTATTATACTTTTTAATTTCTGACAATTGGCCCATATTATACTTTTTTGTTAACTTGATTATTATTTATATTTCATTAATAATTGATACGCTTTACTCATTGTTAAGTTCGCTTTTGCATCTTTCTTTTGGTTGAGATTTTATTCTCAATCTTCATATCCTTTTCATTTACACAGCACGCAAGTTCGTGTTTAAGCGTCACTGGGTGATAAGAGCGGAATAATAGTGTTGCATCTGTGAGACGTTATCGCTGATGAAATTAAAATGATATAATTAATATTAATTTTAAAAAAGGAAAAGAAAAATGCAGGTTAAATTAAATTTTAGCATATGTATGTAATTGTTTAAAATTAGAAATGAAGATATTCGTTTAAAAATTATTAACGTTAGGAAAAAAATAAAACAAATATTAAATTGATATCGTTCAACAGATAAATTTTGTGTTTTAAGATGATGAAAATTAATTTCAAATTTAAAATGCATCAACTTTATTGTGAGAAAAAATAACACATAAATTAAATTTACAGAAAAATCAAAAAAAAATTAGATTAACATTGTTGAACAAATAACTTTTGTTTCTTAAGATGTTGGACATTAATTTTTGCATTGCAATGATTTTACATGCTATCGTTGAAAAACGTCGTTTAATTTTTATACAAAATTTCTTAAAAGAATATTTTTGAGGTTTAAATTTCCACTTTCCAATGCATGCCTATGCAGAATTGTAATTCTAATTGTAGCTGTAACTGTAAATATAATAAACATTCCTATAGAGTGCCAATACACATATTCATTTTTATCTTTATTAGTAGTTTAATCGAGAATTGATGAAATAAATACTTGTTTCTAAGAAATGAAAAAATATATTTATGTTTTTAAATAAAATTTTTAGAGATTATTCTATATAGTTTACTCATATAGCAATAAACACACAAAAACACTGATCGAAAAAAAACGAATAAGGAAGAATAAACGGAAAAAGTATTTTGAAATATTGCTCACTAAAGAGAAAGAAATTTCAATAATATTCAGAAAAATGTATTGTTTCCTCAAAACAATAAATAAATTAACTTGAAACAGACGTCATTATCTCCCAAAAATGTCCTTTATATGTGTGGCATTTACTTATGACATATATCTACAGTTAAAACCCAGGAAATAAAAAAGATAAGCACCTTTATTAAAAGAATGAAATATTTAATAGTTAATATCTAAAGTATAAAAGGATTTTAAAAAACTACTATTCATATAAACCAAACTATATTTTAAAGTTTTTATATACAATAGGATCCCGTACTGTGACTCGCGCAAGGATGATTACATATGTGCCTTTTTATAGTTTTCAAAAATGTGATGTAGGTTTGAAATCAGCATCAAGGCTTGTGGAAGCAGGCTGCATGACAAAAAAGAAAGTTGCGCAATACATAAATATTCATCTCCAATAATAAACAATGGAGAAACTGAGCAAATAGTTTTGTAATGTGGGGAGGACGAATATAACGAAATTGCATTTTTGCGCAATATATACTAGTGTAGTCTTCAGTTCCAATCAAATCCTCCACTTTCTCAGACATTCCAATCTACGCCTTCACTTCCTCAGACTCCGTGAGATTACTGAGAAACTCGTATTTCGCATGTATCTTTAATTCAGTTTGTGTGCGCATTGATTGAAAGTGGTTAATTATTAATTGTTTGGTCATTTATTATATATATGATAGCGCTGGCGTCTTGGCATAGGAGTAGCGCGTATTCCTCGTCATCTGGGTGTCCCGGGTTCGATTCCAAGTGAATGTGATGAGTGAGTAGCTGAGGCGTACTATTGACATTAGTTTGGCGCTACTTCAAAACAAGAGACGCTCCTTTCGGCTTAAAACTCGCTGGTGCCTCGGCGAAGCTTGTCCATGGTAAGTGCCAGTAACAACATACATGATGATAAATGTTTTTAAACCAAAAAAAAACCCATCTTGACACAAATCCATATTTAAAAAATGTATTATTTATTTCTAAAAAGTTCAATCTACTGAGAACAGAGTGCATAGCCGGTGGTTCATTTTCAAATTTTGTATTACAGTGATAAAAATTTATCTTCCTCTTCTTGATATAACTTGTTTTAAAAATTATTTTGAGACCAATCATTAAAAAATCTGCAATGTATTCTTTATAAAAGAAAAAATTTCTTTTTTAAAAAGAATGTAAAAATAATTTCTGCAAAAGCTCAAAAATAACTTTGATGGAATAAAGAATGACATTTTAAAAAAAAAAATTCCAAGTAAAAAAAATTTGAAATATTTATTGTCTGGAACGAGACGTAATAAGCATTTTATTTTTCATACATGTACGAACTGATTTACATAGAAATTGTTCTACTACGAGCAATGAATGTATATAATAAAGAATTTTGAATTCCTTTACAACCTTAAAAAGTTTAATCTGCTCTTTAAAAAAGTATTTCCTAAGAATAGTTTTATAAAATAAACTATTTACTGCTTGTAAGCTCATGTATCTCGACAGTTTTCCAACTGTTTTTAAAATAAAAACGATTCATACATTGTTAGGCATTTAAACAAAGCATATAAATAGCTGTTTACAACTAATGACTTTTTATTTCATGAAAGCGCTTTCATTTTACATCGAAAATTCTTGTGTTTTTCTCCGAGGCTATTGCCATAATTTCCAGCAACTATTAGGATTATTTTTTCAAGCGATTCGAAACTTTTTTTTCCAATATTTTCAAATAGTAGCAAATATGTGACCTTGTAAAGATATATATATAATAATAAATAGTTGTAATAGAATTTTATTGCACTTTTCCAACCTTTTGGGATTTCAAACGAGTTTCATGATTGTATATAAAAAATTAGAATGGAACTCTAATTTGAAAAAAATTATAGATATCAAATATATTCTCAAAAATAATAATGTTATATGCTATTAATTTCGTTAAATTTTCGATGTATAGAAAAATGCATTAAAAGACATTTTTAAAGCCTATGTTGCGAACGGAGAGAGGAAAAACCGTCCGAGAGGCGGCGCTGTTTTGAAATGATGTAACTATGTAACTATGTATGTGTAAAGTTTCTGTTCTTGTTTCAATCAGTTCGATTCTGTTTTTAGTCAGTGTAACATGTAGTTGAATATTTCACGGTTTCTGAAGTTGATTAAAAGTGTGTGTTATGAAACAAATTGGACTTATTTTTTTCGAACCCAATACACCCAGCATCGGGTAGATGCACCCTGCATATCACGAATGAATTTATTCTGGTTATGATTTAACATAAATTAATGGTACCCTCGGCGGGATCGGGTGTATTGGATTTTAACGGAAAGCTGTTTGTAGCTTTAAAGTAAATATTTTTGAACTGATTTGAAACCGTTGAATTTTTCGTAATGGATCTGAAGACGTTAAAATTAAAAAGAAAAGGGCTCAGAATGGCGTTTACGCTCTGTGCTAACAAAGTTGAAGCCGAATTGGAAGAAACGAGTGAATCAGTTTCGCTTTCGGTTATGAAGATGCAGCTTGCGGATAAATTCCAGCGCCTTGATGTATCTCAAACTGAAATATTTGAACTCTTATTAGTGCAAGAAGATGGCGAAAGCCTATTTGCGAAAGATTTAGAAGAATCTGATGTATACAGAGATCGATATTTGGAACTTTGTACACGAATTGAAGCACATCTGCAACCTGTTCCTGAACCCGTATTATGTGAACCAGCACGAAAATTTAAATTACCAACAATTGAATTGAAGAAATTTAATGGAGAACCAAAAGAATTTCTGTCTTTCTGGAGTCAATTCAAGAAAATTCACGAAGATAACTCCATTGCTGATGAAGACAAATTTCAGTATCTTCTACAGTCAGTAGAAACCAATTCGAAAGCAGAACGATTGGTTCTCAGTTTTCTAGCCACTGCTGTGAACTATCCGAAAGTAATAGAACAATTGAAGGAACGCTTTGGGCGTGATGATCTACTGGTTCAAGTTTATGTGCGAGATATGTTATAACTCGTTATGAAAAATGCCGTTAAAGGACGAGTCAAGGCCGACTTAACGTCGCTGTATGATGAACTCGAGGGAAAATTAAGGGCCTTAGAAAGCCTGGGAAGAACTCAGGAGAAATACGGAGACTTTTTAATCCCATTAGTAGAAAGTTGCCTTCCCGAAGAGGTGTTGATCGCGTGGGAGCGAAGCAGAAACCAAGAGCTACCGGACACCAAAAGCTGTCGTTCCTTGGAACATTTAATGACTTTCCTACGCAAAGAGGTGCAAGGCGAAGAAATGGTGTCGCTTGCACGAAGTGGATTCATTTCAAAAGAACCCCACTATAATTTAAAAAAGGATACTTCTCTTGTTAAGGTAAATCGTGATCTTGCTACCGCCTCTGCCCTTGTAAGCCTGGATTCTGGTAAGCGTTTTCTTAGTTGTATCTTTTGCGATAAAAGCCATCCTAGTGAAAAATGCTTTGCTGCTAGGAAAATGTCATTGGATGAGAAACGGAAAGTTTTAATTAAAAAGGGTGCATGTTTTTCTTGTTTAAAAAAAGGTAGTCATTTAAGTAAATTCTGTAAATTTAATCATAAGTTAAGTTGTTCTTTGTGCAATAATAATTCTCATTTTGAAATAATGTGTCCAAAACAAGAAAAAGAAATTGTTTGTAAAACAGAGAATTCTCTCTCTAATTGCTGCAGAAGCGAACGTGTGTTTTTACAAACACTTTGCGTGGTTATTCGATGCCAAGGTCATGAGAAAAGAATTCGTGCGTTATTAGACTCCGCGAGCCAAAGTAGTTACATCAGCGAAAAGCTAATAAATCTGTTTAATTTAACTCCTCTTAGATGAGAAACAGTGATTCATGCGCTGTTTGGGGGGGAGGAAACGGAACCGAAAGAACATAGAGTGTTTTCTATTGAAGTGAGCGATTTAAATAAGACTTATTCTTGTGGTTTTGAAGTTCTTTCAGAAAAAAAGATATGTGGATTAATTCCTAAAATTATTGATAAGAAAGTTTTGACTGATTTAAGAGAAGGAAAAATAACTTTGTCAGATTCTTTTTGTGAGGAAGCGGAAATCGATCTTTTAATTGGGGCTGATGTAATGGGAAAATTATTAACAGAAAATATTGCAGAATTGGACTCCGGATTGACAGCCGTGGAAAGTAAGCTGGGTTGGACGGTAATAGGAAAACAGAATTTTCGTGGAAGGAATAATTTAATGACAACTGTGTCTATACATGTCGGGAGAATTCCTTTGAATGAATTATGGGAACTTGAGGCTTTGGGGATATCTGATCCTACTGAAACAGATAAAGATGAAAATGATTTATCTGACTATAAGGAAAAAATGAAAATTCTTCCCAATGGAAGATTCGAAGTTGAGCTTCCGTGGAGAATTGAATCAAGGAATTTACATGATAACATGGAACTAACTTGGAAGAGACATGAAAGAATGATTAATAAATTGAAGAGTGGTAATTTTTTCGATGATTACAAGCAGGTATTTATAGAATGGGAAAAAATGGGTGTAATTGAAAGAGTACCTATAAACGAATTGAGTAATAACTGTCATTATTTACCGCATAGGCCAGTTATAAAATTAAATAGCGAAACAACGAAGGTTCGGCCGGTATTTGACGCTTCTGCCTCTCAGAGGGGGAAATTCTCATTAAATGAATGTTTGTATAAAGGAATTAATTTACTGGAAATGATACCCGATATTCTTGATCGTTTTAGAATTTTTCCTATCGGTATAAGTGCTGATATTGAAAAGGCATTTTTGATGTTGTCTGTTGCCCCTAAAGATAGAGATTTTTTGAGATTCTTTTTTCCGGACTCGGAAGGGCAAGAAATTTATAGACATTGTCGTGTGGTGTTTGGGGTTTGTTCAAGCCCTTATCTACTAAATGTATCTTTAATGCATCTTTTAGAGAATTGCCCTCCTGAATGTAATGAAATTGCTCAAAAATTGAAAATGTCATTCTATGTTGATAATTTAGTATCTGGAGTTTTTAATGTTAATGAATTAGAGCAATTTATTGAACAGGCAAAAAATATTATGTCTAATGGTTGTTTTAATTTGCGTGGGTTTGAGAGCAATGTTGCTGGTGACAATGTTGACAAACATTCCGGTACTACTTCCGTTTTAGGAATAGTGTGGGACTTGGATAATGATACTTTGAGTTGTTGTATAGATTTAGAACCGGTTACATGTGAATTGAAAATAACAAAAAGAGTAATTCTGTCTATTGTACAGGGAATTTTTGATCCTATTGGATTGTTAGCTCCGACAACATTGCTCCCGAAACTGCTATTACAAAATTTGTGGAAGATGAAAGTGTCTTGGGACTCTGAATTACCTCCTAATATTATAAATGAATTTTTGAAATGGTCTAGAGAAATTTCTGTATTGAAAGATGTTACTTTGCCTCGTTACATGTTTATAAATCCGTCTTCTGAACTGCATATTTTTGTAGATGCTTGTAAAGGGGCATACGCTGCATGTGTCTTTGTCAGATCAATAATTGATGATGAAGTAAAGGTCGTTCTCATTAGAGCGAAATCTAGGGTTACTCCTCTCAAAACTATTAGTATTCCACGTTTAGAGTTGATGGCATGTAACATTGGTGCTAGACTTCTAAATTCTATTATTAAAGCTCTTGATTTTGTGGAACTTAAAGTCACATTTTGGTCTGATTCCACTACAGCCCTTTGGTGGATAAAGGAGTCAGGAAATTGGTCAGTTTTTGTGACCAACAGAGTTAAAGAAATACGAAGTCTGACCAAAATTGAATCATGGAAACATATTCCTGGAAATAGCAATATTGCAGATCTATTATCACGTGGATGTTCCCCTCAAAAAATGCTTAATTCTAGATGGTGGGAGGGACCTCCTTGGCTAAAAGAAAATCCGGAGAATTGGCCGACTGGCGAAATTTGCGGTCAACCTGCCGATGTAGACTTAGAGAGGAGAAAGACTAAAGTAGTGAATGTTGATCTGACGGGGAACACAATCCTGTGGCTTTTAGATAATGTTTCTAGTTATGACAGAATGATAAAAGTGTTTGCTTGGATTTTAAGATTTGTAAATAATAGCCGAAAATCTTGTGTTAAATGTACAGATGTTGAACTTACTTTATCTGAAATTGTAAATTCAGAAAAATGTCTGATTAGAGTAACTCAGCAGTGTTTTTTGCCTGAGCCAAGGTTTTTGAAATTTGTTACCTTCAAAGATGAGGATGATATTTTAAGAGTGCAAACTAAGATAACTAACCGAGCTGATGAGAAGCATTTTTTGTATCCTATACTATTACCAGATAAATGTCAATTTACTAGATCATTGATCCGTTCTGTACATGTAAAAAATAATCATGCTGGAATTCAGATGATGCAAACTCTAATCAGAGAAGATTTTTGGATAATTACGGCTAGGAAAAATATTAAAAATGTTCTTTATAATTGTGTAATATGTAAGCGGTTTAAAGCTAGAGCCATGAAAAGTGAACCAACACCTTTACCACCAGACCGAGTATCAGATTGTGCCGCTTTTGAAATTGTGGGAGTTGATTTGGCAGGGCCTTTAATTCTAAAAACAGGGGAGAAGGTGTGGATTGCACTATTTACGTGTGCAGTCTTTCGCGCTATACATCTTGAATTGGCTAATTCCTTAACTACAGATGCCTTTTGGCTGGCTCTTCGGCGTTTTATTGCCAGGCGTGGAAGACCTTCCACAATTTACTGCGATAACGGAACAAATTTCCGGGGAGCTTTTAATTACTTTTCAAGTCTAGATTGGAACAGGATTTCAAAGGAACATCAAACGCGAAAAATACGTTGGAAGTTTATCCCACCCACAGCAGCATGGTGGGGAGGCTGGTGGGAAAGGTTGGTTCGCATAATTAAAGAATTGTTAAGACGAACGCTAGGAAAGTCTGTATTAACTCATGAAGAATTGAGTACTGTAATCTGTGATTGTGAAAGTGTTATTAATAGCAGACCTCTAACCTATGTTTTTGAGAACCCCGAAGAATTAGTTCCTCTTACACCCGCTATGTTCCTAAGAGAAAATCACTGTTCCGGAGTAATAGATATTGACGAAATAGATTCCCAAAAGTTATCAAAAAGAATAAGGTATCGAAGCAAACTTTTCAATGAATTAAGAAAACGGTTCAGGAAGGAATACCTAGGTGAACTAGTTCAGAGGTCTAATGAAAGATCTTCGCGTGAGCCTAGGATTGGTGAAATAGTGTTAATTGGAGATGATAATAAAAAGCGCTTGTTTTGGCCGATAGCAAGAATAATTGAGCTAATCCCGGGACGGGATGGGAAAATTCGGACTGTAAAACTCAAAACTCAGAATGGAACAGTGATGCGTCCAGTACAACGGATTTATCCCTTAGAAATTCAATCAAGTGAAACTTGCGTCATTGAGAGCAGTGCGGGTGAGGGGGAATCTGGTTCTGAGGGAGTCCCTGTTGTTCAGATTTCAGATGATGTTATATTGAGAAGATTTACTTCTTCTGGTAGGTGCGTGAAAGCACCAAAACGATTGGATTTATTTAATGTGAACTGTTACTGTTTTGAGACCGTATCAAGTCTCAAAGGGGGGGAGGATGTTGCGAACGGAGAGAGGAAAAACCGTC
Organism: Argiope argentata; assembly: GCA_026289955.1. Taxonomy (NCBI): domain Eukaryota; kingdom Metazoa; phylum Arthropoda; class Arachnida; order Araneae; family Araneidae; genus Argiope; species Argiope argentata. The sequence continues at coordinate 5,500,304 of JAOUZG010004491.1, read as the reverse complement.
CGAGAGGCGGCGCTGTTTTGAAATGACGTAACTATGTAACTATGTATGTGTAAAGTTTCTGTTCTTGTTTCAATCAGTTCGATTCTGTTTTTAGTCAGTGTAACATGTAGTTGAATATTTCACGGTTTCTGAAGTTGATTAAAAGTGTGTGTTATGAAACAAATTGGACTTATTTTTTTCGAACCCAATACACCCAGCATCGGGTAGATGCACCCTGCATATCACGAATGAATTTATTCTGGTTATGATTTAACAGCCTATTTTCTTTGTGTATCGACTGCTAAGTGAAAAAGATTATTTCATTTTTATTGAAGTTTCAAAAAATACAAGCAAGTGGTTATAAAACAATAAATGAAATATTTCACATCAAGAAATATGTTGAATTACAATGATCTTGCAATCATCACAGTCAAGTAGCCTTCAACTAAGATGATTTCTGTTATCAGAAGAATTATGAAAAACAATATTTAAAATTTTAATACACTACTGATTATAATTTATTATTTTTTTGTTTTAAATTATTTAATTGCTTTACACTTATTTAAAAAAATATGTAATTATCCTTTCAGTTCCACAAGTTTTTGTTTCAATCAATAACCTAAAATACAATTAAAACACAGATTAGAGTTTCATGGATTATTATTAACCACACGCCATGGACTAATCGCCAAATAACTCGCCAAGGATGACGCTAAAGATTCAGTAAAAATGTTGAATGCTCACAAAGATTAATAATTCGTAAATATTATACGCCAATTCTATGCAATGCTTTCTATGAGATAACATCTTTATAAAAGCAAATGCGAGAAAGCTTTGGGAAGACCACTTGCATTGGTGATAACTAGTTATATATATATATATA
>JAOUZG010004491.1:5485550-5499342 GCA_026289955.1 Argiope argentata | reverse complement strand
TATATATATAGATATATATATTGATAAGTAAATGGATAATTATTAATAAATTTATATATATATATATAATTAGAAAGTGTTTTTCCCTGTATTCGGCCGCGATTCTGCTTGTGTGTGTGTGCGTGCGTCTCATAAATCACACACGCGTAGATTTCCGAGAAGAATTATTATACGTATTAAATTTATGTTGATCTTTAGACAAGAAAAACGCCGGATTTAGTTATTTATTATCCATTCACTTGGCACGTGCAGTAATTACGCATTATCTTTATAATATTTCATTTGATTTGTTAAATAGAAAAGGGAGAAAGGATCAGGAAATACGTATAATAATTTCACAAGTGATACCAAAGTACCAAACCAGAAAAGCATAAAAAAAGAGGTAAGAGAGAGAAAATATTTTCCCCAGTGTTTAAGCACTATGAGATTCTGATAGTGATTTTGTTACACATTTCGATTTCATTAAAGGTAATTTAGTTATCTTTTAAGAAAATTTGTTTTGATCAGCAATTTTTCATACCTTCACTAGGAGCGTGGGAACCTCTGACTATACAGAACTTCTGTTACATTAGTTAAATAAAAAAAAGGTGGAATTGGATCAGAAAATAAGAGAACATTTTAAAAGGATGTTAAAATTAAAGTTTAAATTAGGATAAAAGTTTGTAAATTAATTGAAATTTAAATTAGATTTTAAAATATCATTATATATATTTATATATACATCACTTTTTTGAAATGTAATAAAGAAATATTTAATATCGAAAATCGAAGTGTGTTTACATATTGATCATCGTTTGTTCCATTTAGATTCAAGTTGTATTCACTTTGTTAGTGAAAAGAAAATACTAACAAAGCTTAAATATAAAGAAAGGGAAAAAATACGAGATGAACGACATTTCAAAAATAAGATTTTTTTGAAAGATATTTTGTATCTTTTAAGATAAGGCATTGCATAATTTTTCACCGGTGCCGACATTTCTTCCATTAATTCAGTCGCAATCATAGATCCATTTCGAATCATGAATTGTTTCGAAAAGAGAGTAGAATGAAATCGTACTAGCAGAAAAGAAAATTCTAAAGCACTTACTTCAGCTCATTAATTCTTACTTCATTCGAGGGAACGGAACTCTGGCTTAGTGAGAAAAAATGAAGGTGGTACATTTCGTATAATAATTCATAAATGTAAATATGGCAAAATAAAAGATGCAAAAAAATGAATTATGCTTTTTATTTTCTGGCGTGTCATTTTTCTTGTTATACCAGGCTGTTGTGATTTTTTTACAGTCCCAAATAAAAAGCCGAAACATGTTAAAAACGTATTTCAGATAGCAGCATCAAAAGTCAAATATAACTGGATCAGCAAATTTTCAATAATAAAGCTTGTGAAAAAATACAGCAATGTGTGCAGTATGTAAAAATATTTTATTGATTTGTAGTGACTAGCGAATAATTAATTGATAAAAGTTATAATAGTTTTTTTTTATTCTCCAAGTAACAACAATTCTTTCTCAAGTAACCGTTTCAATAAAATGATTTTTTTAAATTAATTAAAATTAATTTTTAAACAAAAAATAAAAAAAGTTAAAAAATAAAAAAAAAATTCATATTTTCTTATATACATGATATACCTTGAGAAAATAGTAGAAAGTTAAGCTCAAAATTTTGGAAATTTTCAGAATTTTAGGTTTGAAACTGAATTTTAATAAATATAAAAAACTTTCATGTAAAAAAGGCTATACCTGCGCTTTAAGAAGAAGAAAATTCTTCGAAAATCTGGAGTTTTAAGCCAAAGTCATAAGATATTTAAAATAACCAGTAAATGGTTACATAGCAATACTATTTGTCATAAAAAAAGATCCGAAACCTCTAAATATATTAAAATTAAAATATCTTATAAATGAGAAAACGATTTCATTTAAAATATAAATATCTTATCAAAGTTTCATGCCTTTACTAATTTTGTTTCACTTTTAGATTTTTACCAAAAAAACCTCTTCTTTTTAAAGCATTGATAAAAACTTCATCTTTCTTAAAGCACTGATAAAAATAATTTTATTATCATGCCAGAACATGATATTGTTTTGAGAATGAGGTTTCCTGATGTCAGCAAAAATCCGTAGGCGAAAAATAAAAATTTTATTATCTGCACGAGCATCTCAAAAAAATCATCTTTTAATTACGTGTTGCCATCCCATTTACGAAACTTCTGATTAAAAAAATAAGTGAATGATTACAGCAAATAAAGCCTAGAAAAATGTCATTTTGAGCACGTGATTATATGGAATGAAATAAATAAGAAATGTGATATTTTTTTAAACAATAAAGGCGAGACAAAGTTTCTTTTAGGGATCGTTTGCGATACTAAAGTGACCGATTCAAGGAAGCCATTAAAATGAATAAAAATATAATTGAACTGGCACGAGCACGTGGTGCTTGGCCGTTCAGGAAATGATGTTCTAACACGATACATTTAAATGTGCATAGCAGATTTCATTTTAATCTTTTCTTATTATTTTTTTCACCTTTTACTTTCTAGTGATGTGGTATAGAGAAAGTATGTTAATCTCAAAGAAAAAATTCGAACTCAAAATATTGAAGAATATCTACGTTTTAGATCTTCTTGAGTTCGAAAACCACAGTCGTGGAAAATGTCTGTCTGTCAGTGTGTGTAAGAGATAACTCAAAACCGTTTTGAATCAAACAGTTGAAGTTTGTTATAATTCAACTGTTCTTTGGTATACTTTCAACTGCTCTTGATGATGTTGTTTTGTCTGCTTTTTACCACGGAAAGAGATGTACAGTAGCTTCTGAGGGTATGGAACCCCTGAGCACCCGAGATCAGAAGTCTGACTTCTAGCTCATATGAGGATGAAACACAGACCCTCACGCTTACACAGCCCCTTTTTACAGGGGGGCACATTCACACATCTCACAGATAGAATACAAAAGAACAACCATGCCCAAACCGGGACTCACAAAACACGAGGAAGACGTGCTACCTCTGTGCCAGAAAGTCTGCTTTCAACTGCTCTTTCAGTTGAAGTTTGATATACTTCAACTGTAATTTGGTATACTTACAACTGCTCTTTCAGTTGAAGTTTGGTATACTTCAACTATAATTTGGTATACTTTCAACTTCTCTTTCAGTTGAAGTTTGTTATACTTCAATTGTTCTTTTATATACTTACAACTGCTCTTTCAGTTGAAGTTTGGTATATTTCAACTGTTCTTTTGTATGCTTTCAACTGCTCTTTCAATTGAAGTTTGTTATACTTCAACTGTTCTTTTGTATGCTTTCAACTGCTCTTTCAGTTGAAGCTTGTTATACTTCAACTGTTCTTTTGTATGCTTTCAACTGCTCTTTCAGTTGAAGCTTGTTATACTTCAATTGTTTGGTATAGGTCTTTACGCGACATTTTCAGATTTCTTTCAATTTTTGAATAAAATCTGTTCTGAGGAGTCCATCTGTCTAGTTATTCTAATATAATACAATAACAACAAAAGAAAGTGTTCTAAACAAATAAAATTCAGCTCACACATATAACATGAATAGATAAAACACCTGTCTAAGTTTAAACTAAAACCAACAACTTATTGACTGTCTGTCGATCTGTACTTTCAGAAACATGTAAACTCGATAACTCGAAGAAGAATTGACTTAAATATGTCGAATGTGGTTAGGGATTTTGTGACTACGACTACCACTTTGTGTCAAATCTTCACTTCAATCGATTTGGAAAAACGTGTCTAAAACACAAATTAGATTTTCGGGTATTATTAACCGCACACCAGGGATAAATTGCTAAATAACTCTCCTGTGATAACCTGATAGATTCAGTAGAAATTAGAAATTCACGGAAACATATAATATTTTGCAACTATTTTACACCAATATCATGCAAGGTGTTTGTCGTGATAAATTCACTAGAGATTTATGCGATAAAGTTTTGGAAAGACCACCGCCACTGGTTAGTTCTAATTATGCTTCAAAAGTCGTGGCTGCATATCTTATTCTTTTTTTAACTGATATTTCTTAGGTCACTTTCTAGATAGTTTTACTTTTGTGAAATACTTTTTTCGCTAAATTAGTATATTAATTGTTAATTCTGAAATCTAAATCTATATAAGGGAGTGAGTAAAAAAAGTTTAAAATGTCTACTTCATGAAAAATGAAACATCCCTGTTTAAATTTACTTAAATTAATACCCTTTTGGGAGCTGAGTTTAGTTATATTAACGTCCCGTTGTAAAGCAACAATATTTTGGGACGGACCTTCATCATCTCCCTTTCAAATTATTATGAATTACAAAAATTTGTATTTAGAACAATAATATGCTCTAAAGGATAATAGCATTTTAAATAAATACATAAATCAAAACATCATATATATTTATGAAAAACGGAAAAGGTTTTAGAATATTATACGAAAAAGCAAATTGTCAAGTTTTTAAAACGTTTTCGATTATATTTTTACTGCCTGATTTAATAGCTATGAACAATATTTTATGCGTCAAAATTAACAAATCTATGACTACCTTTTATGATGATCAAATGACTTTCGGTGACAGGCAACAAAATTTGCTCATTTTAAAAACGATCAGAAATAGAGCTTCAGAATCACATTTCAGCTTCTAAGACATTGCAGTTATCGAAAGCCTTCGGATACAAATGCTGTTTGCCTTAATGTGAGGTTAATTTGAGTTATATTTTTGTCTTCAGTATTAAGGAAACCATAACGAAATGAAGATTTTACCCCCTAAACACCATCATTTCCACTTTTAAACTTTATATATAACACATAATTTTTGTTGAAGCAGAAGGCTATTCGGAAGACATAGCTGACACTTTGAATTTTTAAGCACACTTTATTGCAACCTGGAGTCACGCATTACGTACAAGCGGAAGCGACGAGCACAACATAAAGAGAGAAAAAGCTAATAAAATTTTATCCCTATGAATACATACCGTTAAATTTTAATAAGGATTGCTGACACACGTCAATGACACATAAACAATCTTTAAAAGAAATATGCTTCGACAGTATTTCAACCTTTCACTCAGAGTGTGGAAGCCTGACGGCATTTGGCTATTTCAGAAAATTTACAAAGCTTCTGTTGAATTAATTAAATAGAAAAAGGGAAATGGGATCAGGAAATAAGAGAATATTTTAGAATTATGTTACTATGAGCCAAATCATAAAAATTTAGAAATTAATTGGGATTTAATTTCAGGTTGTTATGAGACCCATTCCAATGGGCAGTCTTCTTACAGAAATATATATAATTATTCTCGTTTTCAGTCGATAAATCATTATCAAGTCAGAAGTGAGCATCATCCATCCTATCGGGTTCAACTGGTGGGCCATCAAGACATTTGGGGATGACTGCCTTTATTAGCACTAGGTTTACAGACATTTCTTATATACTTATCTCAATGAAACGTGTCAATTTGACGTATGAACGAATACTCACAATACTGAATATGTTTTGTAAAGTTTTATTTCCTCTTCTAGACATAATCAGATGACAAAGAAAGGCATTTTGTCAAAATGGTATAAAATTGAGGCTCATAATAAATATTAATAATTCAAAAAAATATTCTAGTATTTCATTTTTCAGTACTCGAACTGAGCAACTGAAACCTTCAAAACCTCTTCGCTCTCTGACATCAATTGACATTCTGCGTTTGTTCTTTTTGTTATTGCTTATCGGCAACAGTTGTTATTCGCTTGTTCCAATATTGGATAACGGATCGAAGTATTATCGGTACATTCCTATTTATTATTGATGTGATGTTTTCATGTTTACTCGAAACTTTGTCTAAATTACGATCACGTCAAATTGACGCATATCCGTAGAGATAGGCATAGCTAAAAGAGAATTTAAATATTTCAACGCTTTTGAAGAAAATAGACAATATATATTTACCTCGAATAAGGGATAAAAGTCATTACAAGAGATGGTTCGAAAATGCAAACGAGTTTTGTAATTTTCCTTATAAAATTCGAAATGCGCCAGAATGACGCGCCCCGTAAACCCAGTGATAAGACCTAAGATGTTCATACTTAAAGAAACATATTGTCGCGAAAACTCGATTAAAGACACGGATAGTTAGAAACAATTGCGCTTATCAGCACCAAGCAACTCGCTGGAGAACAGAATGAAGAACTGAGCAGAACTCAGCTTTTATACACCTGGAGAAGATTCGAGATTCATCTCGCTCGAATAGCAGAGAATGTTCTAGAATCATTTCGGTTTTAGAGAAATAATAAGATCAATTTTAAATTAAAATTCCAGTCTTTGGATGAAATGCGATTGCCGGAAATCTAACCAGGTACCATTGGAATAGAAGTCCAATACTCTGCCAATTGAGCCATGGTGAATTATGACAGTCTTTCTTTTTGCGGCAATATTTATGGAACACCGATGGTCATTATTATTAAGGTTTTATCCTGCTATTATTATTACGATCACTGAATTAATGACACGGATAGCTAGAAACAATTTCACTTATCAGCACCATGCAACTCGCTGGAGAACAGAATGAAGAACTGAGCAGAACTCAGCTTTTAAACACCTGAAGAACAATTGAGAATCATCTCGCTCGAATAGCAGAGAATGTTCTAGAATCATCTCGGTTTTAGAGAAATAATAACATCAATTTTAAATTAAAATTCCAATCTTTGGATGAAATGCGCTGACTGGGTATCGAACCAGGGACCAACGGGGTCACTGTCCAATGCTCTGCCAATTGAGTCATGGTGAATTATAACAGTCTTTCTTTTTGAGGCAATATTTATAGAACACCGACGGCTATTATTATTAAGCTTTTATCCAGCTATTATTATTATGTGGGTAAATACATATTTTGTATTGATTATTAAGTTGTAATAAACATTGTAGTTCTTTTTTTTCTCTCAACAAGCCAACGCCACTGGGTGAACAGCAACAATTTGATAAATCAGAAGCAGCCTTCTTACCTTGAGAACGTCTGCTCACCGTTGCAATAAAGAAAGATAAAATCACTATAAAGTTCTCTTTTTTTCCCAGCAAATATATGACCCCAATCGAAGTCACTCGGAATGCGAGCGCAACAAACCTTCCCAAATTAAAACAAGCGAGCGCAAAGGTTGGCGTGCTCTTCATTAAAGATTTACACTTTCCAACGAGCGTTCCTAAAGCGTTTAATGAATTTCTCCCATTCATCACATTGATCGCTCTCTCTTTCAGAACGAAAAGAAGGGATCCAGTGGCACGAAGAAAGGTGACATTGACTCGTGCTCCACGGCAACCCCAGTGTGTCCGGAGACAAGTGAAATCTCTTTCAAATACTGGACGGATCATTAGCCGAATGCTAATGGATCTCCATCTGAAGCAGTAATTACTGGTTATTTAAATATCCCTCCAGAAAAGTACATTGATGGGAGAATCGGAATATTTGGGTTTGGGAAGAAGAGAGAATGTTTGGGAATGGTTTATTAATCTGCCCACACTATTCTACAAGATTATGTTTGTTGGTTTATCATTTTTTATTAATTAAGAGGGTAAAAGGAATCAAGATTATGAAAATTTGATGAGCTGGATTTATTCTGGAACAATTTGATCGTCTTGTATTTGCTGCTATGACATTGGGCAGTATAAAAGACAAGACAGCAATAGAGGATATTTACGGATAATTTTCTCTTTAGGTCTTTGTTAAATATTAAGAATTTTAAACTGATTCCATTGCTATTTTTTAAAGAAATTTTAAATAAAATTCTTGTTTATGGAAGTCTAAAGAGCAATATCAACTTTGGATGAGCATTTTAACCTTAATTCTCTCAAAGAGGTGTTTGAGTTTCGATTTGGCAATTTATACAAATTCTCAATGAAGATTTTCAACAGAAACAAAGGTAATCGTGTGATGACCCAACCGACATTTGAAATACAATTCCTTATTCTAGTAATTTTATCAATACAGTTATGTTTATTTCGTTTCCATATTTAATCACGGAGGGAAGCTAAATTATAGTAAGAAAGAGAAGGTGATGAGGTGAAAATTTCTTCTTATGAGGAAGGTGGTAGATCACAGTTAACAGAAAATTTGATTATTCAGAAATTAATTCTGTCCCATACAAAGGCCATTCGAAACAAATTCTCTCATTCTGTCTGTCTACTTGTAAACTCAATAACGCAAAAATGATTTGATCAAGATTGTTGTCATTTAATATGTAGTCTTTGCACCAAAATTTTAGATGTCTCGTTAAAAAAATTAAATTCCCTGCGTAAGAAAATTCTCAATCTGTTTTCTTTAGAGTTGGCAAACATGTTACGAAAAGATTGTGATACTTCATAAGCCAGATAACAACCTCCGGACTGGAGTGATCACTTTTGCATAGTAGTCTAATTATTCGGCTACGAACCTTAACGTTGCAAGTTCGGTACTATAAATCATCACCAACAAGATCTGTACATCTATTTTCATATGCTACAACTGTCTGAAATTTTATATTCAGCTTTAGCATCTAACACCATATGAAATCAAGAATGACTGAATTCTACAGACACCGTGACATAGTACATGGTATACCACATGTCAATCCATACGAGTATGATCACAGAGATAAGGGCTGGACGTCACATTCCTCCAAACATCTTCAAGCTTATCAAATTACATTGGAAGACGGTGGGTCTCATAATTTATCACTCGGGATCTATACGGATGGATCAAAATCCTCAGCTGGAGTCGGGGCTGCATTTTATGTCATTTAGGATGAAGTCACTATTCACCAGTGGTCAACCAGTTTATTGAAAGAAAACGCCATCTTCCAAGCTGGACTACTAGCACTAAATAGAATAGTCAAATACACACCTATCTCCCTTCATCAAATCCAATCACTACTTATGTAGACAATGAAGCAAGTATACAAGCTTTAAGTTCTCCAAAATCCAATATCCAATTAGTAAGAGATACTTTCTCCTTTTTTCGTGTAAATCCACACTTTAAAAACTCATGAATCAAAGCACAAGTGGATTTTGGCGGAATGAAACAGCATACAAACTAACCAAATCAGCGGCTAGTGCTAATGAAGATCGGAATCTAATGAAACATCCGAGATCTCATCTGAAGAACATCCTCCAAACCGATATGATGACAAGATGGCCGAAGGAATGGGACGAAAGTGAAACAGGCCGGTCCACATTCATCATAATACCAAAAGTCTCTATTTACGCGGCCAATTGAAACAGGGCAGATGTTCTTTTCTCCACAGAACACGGTCCATTCATAATATGCCAACACAGATTCCATCTGGCCAACTCTCCGTGCTGTAGCTGTGGGGAGATAGTATCCTCAATTCATTGGGGATCTTATGCCGCCGAATGCTTATACTGACTCTCTCATGACGCATGAAAAAGCCAGAAAGAAGTCTCGAAGAAGAATGGTACTGGAGAGTTGCATCGAGTAACCTTTCAGGCGGAAAGATCCACTCCATAGTAAATTCTATTCATAAATACCAAGACCTCTTCAAGACTACACTATAACTGAGACCGAAATGTCACTTATTAAAACCAAGTAAGTTATTCATCCAAAAGGACTCAAAAGTGCAGTTCTCGTGAAGGAAATCAAAACACAGGCGCCAAATGGACGTTACACTACAGTGACGTCTGACTCTACAGTGCGTGTTTATATGCTTATACATGGCATACAGAGGTTTACAGAGTAATTTATTCATTTCTTTTCCTTTTCAGTTAGTAATCTCATTTCCCTGTCAGTTCAACCCATAGTCATCATTTGTTTAAGTATTCTTGTCCCCTCCATCCAGTTATAACGACAACTGAAAATTGAATACAGTCGTGTAGGATTTGACACCGTTGGGAATTTTTCTGGATATCCCTGGATGGTTTGTGTCTCTTTCTTTTAACATTTATTTCATTCATGACATGATACATTGAAATATGTGTAGCAGATTTCATTTTAATCTTTTTTCACTTTCTTTTATATACGTCTCCGTTGATATGATATTTTTTGTGAGCGACTGCTTTATTTATCTTATAATAAAAAACAAAACTTTATAAATAATATGACTGCAGATGACAAAATCCAAAAACTACGGTCTTTCAGACAACAGTTTTGAATCTACTGAATTATATTCATTCATTTAATTTTCCTCGTTAATTTGCAACTTTCTCCAAATTTATTAAGTTGGGGTGAAAGGTGAATTTTTTCAATTCTTGAAGTTGTATAAACAACCGGTTAAAAAATTAAATTCAGAGCGTTATTCACATTTCTATGTCATTTATAAACAAATAACGAGGCTTTATGTTAAGTTTTACATTGTAAATATTTTTATGCATTTTGCCAAACATTAAATACTTAGAAATGCATGAGGAAAATCCGATATATGATACTGAAAAAAAAATGTCGCCATTCTTTTTTGCAATATTTATCTGCAATTTCATTTATTATAATGCAGACTTTGCACTCGTCCAGATATAAGACGGCGAGTAAGCAGTGCATGAGCATAAAGGAAAGGATTTATGTTTGCCATAATTTCAGGGCTTCCATGCTTGGCTACAAATTGCCATTTTGTTGCCTCTGAATTTATCTTTTTAAATCTTATTAAAAGGATGGATATTTGCACAAATAACCATGGTAAAATAAAAAAAATTCAATATACTTAAATTTTGAAAACTATAGAAAAGAAATGTCAAATAAAAGGAAAAAAAGTACACAATCTCGCATTATAAAAAAGAGCAAAAAATATCAGAATTTATCTATGATAAGTCATTAGTTTTTTCCAAGCCAGAAAAACACCGTATTCTACAAATGCATACGCCCTAAGAATAAATACAATACATCGGTTTGTAGTTGTCCCGTCGGGACAATTACTTGCCATCGACTGAACAGCAATTTTCAGCCTTTCTACGCATGCGCGACGTACTTGCCGTCTTATAACAGGTCGAGTGTAAACACGGCATAACGCAGAAAAAAAGATTAAAAGGAAATATGCTATGCATATTTCAATGTATCATGTCAGAACGTCATTTCTTGAACGGCCAAGCACCAGGTGCTCGAGCGAGTTAAATTATATTTTAATTCATTTTAATGGTTTCATTGAATGAGTCACTTTAGTATTGCAAACGATCCAAAAAAACTTTGTCTCGCATTTATTGTTTTAAAAAAATATATTTCCTTTTTATTTCATTTCATATAATGGCGTGCTCAAAATGACATTTTTTTCTAGGTTGTATTTGCTGTAGTCAATAGCTTATATTTTTTTAATTCAGAGTATTGTAAATGTGATGGAAACTGGTTATTAAAAGCTGATTTTTCGAGATGCTTATGCAGATAATAAAATTTTTATTTTTCACCTACGGATTTTTATTGGCGCCACAAAACTTCATTCCTAAAACAATATCATGTTTTGACACGATCAAAAAACTGGGCAGAATTCAGATCGATGAATTGAAGTGAATGGATTTCAGCATTGCAGCCTTTAACATGTTTTTATTAAATATTAATTTTATTTCTTTTTATATTGGCATTATTGGCAACATCTCTTCTTCAGTTCTTAAGAAGAGTTCTTAAGAATTAATTTTTTTTCTAACTCATGTTCTGATGGGGTTCCAAGTTTTAAAACAAAGACGACTTGAGCCTTAGAGATTTCATTATTTTAGTCGGAAATTAAACGAACTTCAAGTTGTTTCTACTACAGTCATGAAAAGTAAACATTATGGCCATTATTTCACAAATGTATATTCTTCACATTCTCATCAGTGACTTCTTGGTAAAATATAGCGAGATTAGATCGAGCTTTAGGAAAATCCTAGTTACAAGTGAAAGGCTTTGTTCTACGAACTAAAGCAGAGGAAATCTACCGAAGAACGAAATTTCGTTTGCTCTTCCGAAATGCTCTGTTTGCTCCCAGGATTTACTTTCTTCATAAAAGGCTCTTACTTTTTATCTTCTTTCTTCGTAGAATTCTTTCTTCCAAGACATCTTCGCAGAAAATTTTTGTCGAGTGTACAATATTAATTCAGTTGGATTAATAAAATAACTATGCGTGACATTAGATAATTTCGTCTGTCGAATAAATGATGGAATTTAACAAATCGTTTGGTATTCTTTTTTTTAAAAAAAATTCCGTAACGATTTATTTAGGTAAACTAATGATATAACTGTTCAGGACATAATATAATTTTTATTTGAATTGAAGCATGAAATTAAGTATTTGATAATAATTTTTTGTAAAAGAATTTCTCATTCGATTTAAATAATTCAATTCGAGAAATAACTTTATAAGAAGTTGACATTTTTTAAATTGTTGGATATTTATTTTGCCTTTAAGATTTTTTTATATAAAGTAAAGAAATAATTGATAATAATTTATAGTGATATGCATTTGATAATATCATAATAATAGGTAATATTTTATATTGAATTCTATTTAACATAAAATATAATTTTATAATTGAATTGAATTATTAAAATGTCTATTCATAAAATTTGATAATTTTTTAACTATAAAATATCTCGTGGAGTTAAGCAAATCATCTGCTAATATTTTTAAGTTAGAATATCAGCAGATGATATTCGTTTCCCTCTTTTTTTTTAAATACAATTTAACGAAAAGTTGAAAACTAATTTTCTTTCTTTAAAAAAATATTATTGAGAATTTATTTTCGAAACACAATTTCTTTGTTTACTACACTGTTTATAATTCAATGGATGTTATTCAATTAATTTTAGCAAATCATCTGCTAATATTTTTAAGTTAAAATATCAGCAGATGATATTCGTTTCTCTCTTTTTTTTAATACAGTTTAACGGAAAGTTGAAAACTAATTTTATTTCTTTAGAAAAATATTATTGAGCATATATTTTCGAAACACAATTTCTTTGTTTACTACACTGTATATATTTCAATAGATGTTATTCAATTAATATTATCAAAAATACTAATTGAGTCATTTTAATAAAAGTGCTCAATATATTTCTTAACATATTCTATTTCTCACTTAATTAAAAATAGGAAATTTAAAAATTAACATAATATTCTCAAGAAAAGTTTTTTTTGTTTGATTTAGCAGGTCCAGTAAAAAAATATTTGTGTTAATTTAATGTTTTCTATCATGCTATAATTCTTTTTCTAAGCAATTTTTTTTTTTTTGTAGATGGATAAATTCTGCATGTCTTTTATATCTCTCATGTTTGGAAGCTTAAAAATATCCTTTTCAGTATTTTCTCTCATGTAAACTTTTTTTGGAAAATCGAAACAGCTTATATCGTTTAATAATACCATTATTATTGACTGCTTACAATATAAATATATTAGTGAGGATGAAACAATTTATTTCTGATTGAGAAATTGACTCCATATGTTGACTTAATAGGGAAATTCTCTTTTTTTCTGATGTTATGAATTTGTTATTGAATATTAAAAACCTTCTACAAAAATCAAAACAATTTGTTTTCAAAACTTTTTCTCATTTCTATAAAACTTTAAACGTACTTTTGTGAAAATTTCATACCTGTAAGTGTTGAATAATCGAAGTGCATGGAAATAAAAATGTTAAGAAAATGATTCACAATCTGAAAACTGCTTATAAGAATCGCTTACTTGCAAGCGATATAAGATTTTAATACATAAATGTTGATTCAAAACTTTTTTTAGATAAATGAATTGACTCTATAATCTAGTTTTTCCGCTAAATCACCCAAAATTCTTTTAATTGTGAGTTTGAGGTTGAAACTCTGGAAAAGTTTTTAAAAATCTCTATCCTCATCCTTTATTTATCATTTATCCTCATTT